>WNGS01108457.1:12041-22965 GCA_020271785.1 Procambarus virginalis | reverse complement strand
TCCAAGTGGTCAACTCGGTGGACGGATGGCCGGGCAAATCGGCATTTTCTGTCCAATCCAACTCTCACACCGCCTAATTGACGCGCCGGGGTCAAGAGCCGGCCATCCCACCCCCTCGCATTACGGCTCATCGACCGTGCGGGACAGCCCAAGATTTGCAACTTAAGGAACATGTGGAGGAATTGGGGCCCATGGCGAGCCAACAGCCTCGTTTTCCGAGCTGGCAGCGCATGATGCATGGTCCGGAGGCAACTGGTGGTGTTCACCCTGGGGGTTCTTCAGTTTACAGAAGGTCGACAATTGGATCCCATTGCGTCCTTCAAGTTTTTACCGCGGTCCCATAAATTGGATCCCATTGTGCGTCATTATACCCGGGGTGGATATCAAGAGCCGCCGCTTGCGGACCATGCACAAGCGGACCGCACTGATGGCTGGTGGAGTGTTATTTAGTTCATGTATTAAACAGACCCTTCATAGTCCCATACCCATCCTTGGGGGTGGTAGGTGGACCCCATGCCCATCCTGTGGGTGGTAGTGGACCCCATGGCCCATCCTGTGGGTGGGTTGAGGGTGCACCCATTCCCATCCTGTGGGGTGGTAGTGCAACCCCATGCCCATCCTGTGGGGTGGTAGTGGACCCCCTGCCCAGCCTGTGGGGTGGTAGTGGGACCCCATGCCCATCCTGTGGGTGGTAGTGGACCCCATGCCATCCTGTGGGTGGTAGTGCACCCCCATGCCCATCCTGTGGGGGGGTAGTGGACCCCCATGCCCATCCTGTGGGTGGTAGTGGCCCCATGCCCCATCCTTGTGGGTTGTGGTGGACCCCATGCCCTCCCTGTGGGTGGTAGGGGACTTCCATGGCCCATATTGTGAGGGGTAGTGGACCCTCATACCCATCCTGTGGTGGTAGGTGTACCCCATGCCCCTCCTGTGGGTGGTAGTGGACAGCATCCCCATCCTGTTGGGTGTTAGGGGGAACCCCATGCCCATCCTGTTGGGTGGTAGTGGACCCCCTTGCCCATCCTGTGGGTGGTAGTGCACCCATGCCCATCCTGTGGGGTGGTAGGGACCCCCATGGCCATCCTGTGGGTGTTAGTGAACTCCATGCCCATCCTGTGGTTGGTAGTGCCCTCCATGCCCATCCTGTGGGGTGGTAGAGGACTCCATGCCCATCCCGTGGGGGTGGGTAGTGGACCCTCATACCCATCCTGTGGGTGTAGTTGGACCCCATGCCCTCCTGTGGGTGGTAGTGGACCGCCATCCCCCCGTGGGTGGTAGTGGACCCCATGCCCATCCTGTGGGTGGTAGTGGGACTCCATGCCCATATTGTGGGGTGGTAGTGGACCCTCATACCCATCCTTTGGGGTGGGTAGTGTTACCCCATGGCCCATCCTGTGTGTGGTAGTGGACCGCCATCCACCGATCCTGTGGGTGGTAGTGGACCCCATGCCCATCCTGTGGGGTGTGTAGTGGACCCCATGACCCTCCTGTAGGTGGAGATAGTGGACCCCTATGCCCATCCTGTGGGCTGCAGTGCACCCCATGCCCATCCCTGGTGGGTGGTAGTGGTCCCCATGGCCCATCCTGTGGGTGGTAGGGACCCATGCCATCCTGTGGGTGGTAGTGGAATCCCATTGCCCCATATCCATCCTGTGGTTGGTAGTGGACCCATGCCCATCCTATGGGTGGTAGAGGAAATTCATTTAGGTAAAAATGTGCCTAAATATTATTTAAGACTAATATATATATAAATAGTTTAATAGTATTGGTTCAAGAACCAGACCACACAACAATCTCAAACTGGAA
The DNA here is from genome assembly GCA_020271785.1 of Procambarus virginalis. NCBI lineage: Eukaryota > Metazoa > Arthropoda > Malacostraca > Decapoda > Cambaridae > Procambarus > Procambarus virginalis. Next base: position 21,159 of record WNGS01108457.1, on the reverse strand, counting down.
CAAGTTGACAGATCTTATAGTCAGAGAGACATACAGATTTTTTCTTCTTTCGTATTTCAAAAGTACACCAAACCATGGTATTTTGCCGGAGCTAAATTAAGAAAGATTTCGTGTTGACTTTATTTATAATGTAAACTGGTCAAACCAAATTATTCACACGACCTCCGTCACTATGTGATGGAGTGCGAAAAGTATACGCGAATTTAGAAGGACAATTCTATAAACCCAATGTTCCAGCGATTGGTAAATATTTCATTCAAAAGGATCTGCTACCAGAAATTTTAGCCTAATATCCCCAGTTTGCTAAACTGTAGGTAGTAACTGGAGTGATTGTAACCTATCCCCCGCTGCCCGCTTGGATGGGGGGGGTGTGCAGGACAAACAATATAACTTGCGACACTAGCTCTCCACATATTCCAGTTGCTTATAATTTGGAAACTGTACTTGAGGTCGAGCTCGAACCATTGATATTGTGACGACTTATACTGAATTTTGTAACTAGCTCATCAAGAATGTTACTTGCTTTAGCTAAATAAGTTGTGGGGTTCAGTCCCTGAGCCCATTTATGTGCCTCTGTAACCCTTTCCACTACCGCCTTCAAGATGGGTATGGGGTGCCATACATAAATGAACTAAAAAAATAACTTCATTTCAAATCAGTTTCTGTAATAAAAGAGGCTAGATTGTTCAGAAAATGAGAGTTTCGTGTTGCATCTGCCTGCCTCGTTGAACATTGCCTGCCTCGTTAACATTGCCTGCCTCGTGAAACATTGAAATGCCTCGTGGACATTGCCTGCCTCGTTGAATATTGCCTGCCTCGTTGAACATTGCCTGGCCGTCGTTGAACATTTGCCTGGCCGCGTTGAACATTGCCTGGACCCCCCCCCCCCTCGTTTGAACATTGCCTGCCTCGTTGGTGTGAGCGAATCATCGGTCCATCGCTATAGTCACCAACATGTTGTGTTGTGCCCCTTCTCTATGCTCAGTGGCCCTTCGTTCTCTATGCTCTGTGCCCCCCTCCATCTTCTATGCTCTGTGGCCCCTTCTCTATGCTCTGTGGCCCCCTTCTCTATGCTCCTGTGGCCACCCTTCTCTATGCTCAGTGGGCCCCTTCTCTATGCTCTGTGGCCCCCTTCTCTATGCTCAGTGGGCCCCTTCTCTATGCTCTGTGGGCCCCTTCTCTATGCTCTGTGCCCCCCTTCTCTATGCTCTGTGGGCCCCTTTCTCTATGCTCAGTGCCCCTTCTCTATGCGTCTGTGGCCCCTTCTCTATGCTCTGTGGCCCCCTTCTCTATGCTCAGTGGCCCCTTCTCTATGCTCTGTGGCCCCTTCTCTATGCTCTGTGGTCCCTTCTCTATGCTTCTGGTGGCCCCTTCGTCTATGCTCTGTTGCCCCTTCTTGCTCTTATGCCCTGTGGCCCCTTCCTCTATGATCTCGTGCCCCCTTCTTCTATGCTCGTGCCCCTTCCTCTATGCTTACTGGCCCCTTCTCTATGCTCTGTGGCCCATTCTCTATGCTCTGTGGCCCCCTTCTCTATGCTCTGTGGCCCCGTCTCTATGCTCTGTTGGAGTTGCCCCTTCTACTCTGCTCAGTGGCCCCTTCTCTATGCTCTGTGGGGCCACTTCTCTATGCTCAGTGGGCCCCTTCTCCTATGCTCTGGGCCCCTTCTCTAGATCTTGTGGTCCCCTTCTCTATGCTCAGATGGCCCCTATCTCTATGCTCTGTGCCCCTTCTCTAGCTACTGTGGTCCCTTCTCTATGCTCTGTGGCCCCGTCTCTATGCTTCTGGTGGCCCCTTCCGTCTATGCCCTGTGGCCCTTCTCTATGCTCTGTGCCCCCTTCTCTATGCTCTGTTGCCCCCTCTCTATCTCTGCCTCTGTGGCCCCTCTCTATGCTCTGTGGCCCCTTCTCTATGCTCTGTGGCCCCTTCTCTATGCTCTGTGGCCCCCTTCTCTATGCTCTATGTGGCCCCTTCTCTATGCTTTGTGGGGCTGACTCCAGTCTCCTTGGCATAGGTAGAGTCTCGTAAGAGGAGGAGGAGGATGAGGAGGAGGAGAAGGAGAAACAGGAAGATTAAAAGGGGAAGAGGAGGAAAGGAAGAGAATGAGGAGCAAGATATAGGACTAAGAAAAAAAAATAAAGATGGGACGGAAGATATGAAGAAGAGAGAATATAGAGGATGGCAGAATTGGAGAAGAGTCGAGAGAGAATAAAAGGGGAAGAGTAGACTAGGAAGGAATGTGTAATTAGGGGGGCAGCGGACAAGAAGGAGAGCAGGAAGGAGAATGGAAGGAGAGAAAGCAGGAAATAAAATTGGAGCGGGAGGAAAAGAGGAAACGGAATAGGAGAATTATGAATGAGGAGAGGATAAGGGGGAAGACGCAAAAACAAACAACAAAATCATAACAAGTAAACAATGGGAAAAGTTGAGTGAAAAACAAACAAACGCAAGAACAACATGTATGAGTATACGCAATCCCGGGTTGCTCTCTCCTCCGTCTCTCTCTCTCCTCTCTCTCTCTCTCCTCTCTCTCTCTCTCTCTCTCTCTCTCCCCTCTCTCTCATCTATCTCTCTCTCTCTCTCTTCACCCTTGCTCTCCCCCTCCTTCGCTTTTCCTTTCCCTCTTGTGCCTTCAATTTCTCCTCTTCCCTTCCTGTCGCTTTTCTACCCTCTGTCTCCCCCTTCCTCTCGCTTCCCCCCTTTCCGTCTCCCTCTCTTTCTCCTCCCTTCTGTCTCCTCTCTCTAACTTTACCCCCCCCCCTGTCCTCCCCCCTCTCTATCTCCTTTCCCTCCTGTCCTACCCTCTCCCTCTCCCTGTTTCCCCTCTCTCGTCTCCCCCCTCCTCCTATCTCCCACCCCCTCGCTCTTCTCTCTCTGCTGTCTCCCCTCTCTATTATCCCCACCCCTATCTCTCTCCCTCACTCCAAGACTCCACAGCAGTAAATCTCCCACTCCTCAGACGACCCGTCTCAGAGCTCCTCCACATCCTTACGCTCTATTAGCAAGAGAAACAGCGGGTATCACGGTGTGAGGCCATCTCTCCTTATTTATGTCTCAGTGACGTCACGCATTTATAGAAAACGGAGAGTTATGGGGGGGGGGGTAGAGGGGGGGAGGAGAGAGAGAGATAGAGAGGAGAGAGAGAGAGAGGAGAGAGAGAGAGAGAGAGAGGAGAGAGAGGAGAGAGAGAGAGAGAGAGAGAGAGAGAGAGGAGAGGAGAGAGGAAGAGAGAGAGAGAGAGAGGAGCGAGAGAGAGAGAGAGGAGAGAGAGAGAGAGAGGAGAGGAGAGAGAGAGAGAGAGAGAGGGAGAGAGAGAAGAGAGAAAGAGCGAGAGAGAGAGAGAGAGGTGATCAGGGTGATCTGCCGGGCGTGCATTAACGATAGCCGGCCGTCCACTAACGATAGCCAGGCGTAAACTAACGATAGCCGGCCGTCCACTAACGACAACCCGTTCCGTCCACTAACGATAGCCTGCGTGAACTAACGACAGCCGGAATTCTCCTAACGACAGCCGGGCCGTCTACTAACGATAGCCAGGCGTCCACGAACGACGATAACCGGGCCCCACTAACACGTCGGTGGCAGCCTCTGTGGAGCGTCTGAGGGACACTACCCCCAAGACCTGGTCACGCTCCCTCAGGAGGTGGACATCTGGAGGAGATCACGACCACTTCGATAAGGCACGCTCGTTAGAGACAAAACTGTGGTGGCGGGGAGGGGGGGTGACAGTGGCGGGGGGGAGGGGAAGAAGACGAGTGAGGGGCAAACAAAAATTAGGACAGAAGGACAGAAGAAAACCCCGCAAAGATGCAATCAACGGATACCAAACGACGATGAACGGGACAATGAAGCTGTCTTGGGTGGACCTCGGTGATGGGGGAGGAGGGGGGATGGGGGGGGGGGAGCAGCGCCCCCTCTGGGAATAAGCTGTGATTTTCTAGTGGCAGGTAAATTTGTGTAGTGGCCGGAGGGCAATCATCGGTAAAGTTTACCTGTAATTACCTGGCTCCGATGAAGAGCCTTGCGGGAGGGACGGAGAGTGGCCGAGCCTTCGGGACTGAGTGAAAGTAGGGATGGAGGGAACAATCGAGAGAAAGCGCCAAGCCATTACGATTATATAGCACTGGGAAGGGCTCAGGATAAGGATTCAGGATGGGACGGGGGAAGGGGAAGGGGTAGGGGAGGAGGGTGAAGGAATGGTGCCCAATCACTTGGACGGTCGAGGGAATTGAACGCCGGCCTGCATGACAGCGAGACCGAGACGGGGGTCACTTTCCTTTCTGTCAAAAGAATGGTTTCAGACCTAACCTCCAACGGCTTTTGTGTCACAATTCACTTCACATAAATATAGAGTTAGAAGCTGTATTCCTAAGTGATCATTAATACACTTGATTTTATTTACACCTGACTATAAGAGTATAACAGCTTCACAAATCCCCTCCCCCCACACAGGTCTCACTAATACTGGAGCATCAGATCCTCTAACTAACACCATTTGTCCTCAAGCAATGGAGTTCTGAGCGGTATGAACCTCAGTGAATACAGGTAAAAAAGGAATCCAATACTAACAGCCATATTCTTGAGGTTATCTTGAGATGATTTCGGGGCTTTTTAGTGTCCCGCGGCCCGGTCCTCAACCAGGCCTCCACCCCCAGGAAACAGCCCGTGACCGCTGACTAACACCCAGGTACCTATTTTACTGCTAGGTAACAGGGGCATAGGGTGAAAGAAACTCTGCCGGCGAGAAACTTGTTTCTCGCCGGCGCCTGGGATCGACCCAGGGACCACAGGATCACATGTCTAGCGTGATGTCCGCTCGGCCGACCGGCTCCCTGAGCCGGATGAACAGAGATGATGAAAGATGAACACAGTCAACTGCCATAATAATGTCACGAATTGAACTAATATATATATATATATATATATATATATATATATATATATATATATATATATATATATATATTATATATATAAACCTAGAAGGGGTATCCACCTCTGGTGCAAGTGTAGGGACCCATAGCTCGGAGAAGAAAATAAAGAGTACTCAGAGAAGACCTTGTGGATCCTCACTGAACACTTTGATATTTTCTTCTCCTACCACCCCTATCTTTTGGTATGTGTGTATATTTATCTAACTTTATTTGAAAATGTCATTACACAAAAAATATCAAAAATATATATCATATTATATAATATATATATTATATATATATATATATATATATAATATATATATATATATATTAATTTTATATATATGTATATATATATATATATATATATAATACATATATTATATATATATATATATATATATATATATATATATATATATATATATATTATATTATATTATATATATATATATATATATATATGTGCGTGGAAATCAAACTAAAACACTAACAGGCTTTAAACATAATCGTAAGGCTCGTTCTTTATAATACCAAATAACTCCCATCTTTAATCAATAAACGCTTCAATAAAATTAATCGGAAAATTTCAAGGGAATACATTAAGTCAATATATTGTGGTGGGCGGCAGTAGCCCCCTATCAGCTGAAGAGAGCACTTAAGTATATTGCTGACACCTAATAATCACCACCTCTGCTATCGGCAGTATCTATAATAACCATGAAATAATATTGCCACCAACCTTATATATACATATCAATGAGCTTTACGCTGCTATTGAATACTACAGTAAGTCAGAAAGTTTGCAATATTATAGACGAAACTATAAAAGTCAAAGATTAGGATTATTTAGACTGAGCCATAAAAGTCAAATAATGGGGTTATTTATAAGTAAATATTATTGTTCTAAGAAAGCTGGAGAAATGTTATGTATTGATTGTTGGCTATGTTCATAATCTGACTTTGGGGGGTGGGGAAAGAGGGAGGGTGTGGGGGGGGGAGACAGATATGTATATATTGGTGTATACTGGCAGCAGGATTTTTATTTATACTGTTTCATTGAATACGACTTGCATATTCTGTATTGATTATTTTCTTGTTGGGGCTTCTATCCCTCTGACTAGTGCCCTTGCTTCTGGGTTTAATTGGAAGAGAAGTTCTCCAAAAGTCATGTTCGTTCTAGTTGAAGGAAAATAAATAAATAACTATAGGACTATATTACACTTAATATAAAATTACACAAATTTTCGAGCCTACATGGTTCATTCTCAAGTGATGTGACAGTAGATTGATTGAAGATTAAGCCACCCAAAGGTGGCACGGGCATGAATAGCACGTAAGTGGTGTCCCTTTTGAGCCATTACCAGTATCAAGAGCTGATACTGGAGATCTGTGGAGGTGGCGACTGCACCCTGCGTGACGGGAGATGTCTCCCGTGATGTGACAGTACAAGGCGTATTGAATTTATACCATTAGGGGGGGGTCAGGTGTAGACAAATGGATCAAACAATGGGTTATATAGGAGTATACAAATGGATAAGAATAAGGCATAAAAGAGAAAAAGAGTAGAATAAGGCGAAATAGGCTACGAAACACATACAAAGATTAATCAGGTGTAGTGGGCGTGGCAAGTTGAGCAATGTCCTTCTATGTTGGCATCTTCACGTTGTGGTCTTGTCCTTACTCTTATAGTGGGTAGAGTGAATAGTTCAGTAATTTGGGTATTTGTCCTCCTTCCTGTCTCCTGGTTTGGTTTGTCCCTTGTGCCGTGTGCTGGTGGTGGTGCTGCTGGTGGTGGTAGTCTGGTGCTGGTGGTCTGGTGCTGGTAGTCTGTATTGCTGGTGCTGGTAGACTGGTGGTGCTGGTAGACTGGTAGTCTGGTGCTGGTAGGCTGGTGCTGCTGGTGCTGGTAGTCTGGTGCTGGTGTTGGTGCTGGTAGTCTGGTGCTGGTGCTGGTGCTGCTGCTGCTGCTGGTGCTGGTGCTGCTGCTGGTGCTGGTAGTCTGGTGCTGGTGGTGGTGCTGGTAGACTGGTGCTGCTGGTGCTGGTAGACTGGTGCTGGTAGTCTGGTGCTGGTAGTCTGGTGCTGCTGGTGCTGGTAGACTGGTGCTGGTAGTCTGGTGCTGCTGGTGCTGGTAGTCTGGTGCTGGTAGTCTGGTGCTGCTGGTGCTGGTAGACTGGTGCTGCTGGTGCTGGTAGACTGGTGCTGGTAGACTGGTGCTGGTAGTCTGGTGCTGGTAGTCTGGTGCTGGTAGTCTGGTGCTGGTGCTGGTAGTCTGGTGCTGGTGCTGGTAGACTGGTGCTGGTAGTCTAGTGCTGCTGGTGCTGGTAGACTGGTGCTGCTGGTGCTGGTAGACTGGTGCTGGTGCTGCTGGTGCTGGTAGACTGGTGCTGGTAGACTGGTGCTGCTGGTGCTGGTAGACTGGTGCTGCTGGTGCTGGTAGTCTGGTGCTGCTGGTGCTGGTAGACTGGTGCTGGTAGACTGGTGCTGGTAGTCTGGTGCTGGTAGACTGGTGCTGGTAGACTGGTGCTGGTAGACTGGTGCTGGTAGTCTGGTGCTGGTAGTCTGGTGCTGCTGGTGCTGGTAGACTGGTGCTGCTGGTGCTGGTGCTGGTAGACTGGTGCTGCTGGTGCTGGTAGACTGGTGCTGCTGGTGCTGGTAGACTGGTGCTGCTGGTGCTGGTGCTGGTAGACTGGTGCTGGTAGACTGGTGCTGGTGCTGCTGGTGCTGGTAGACTGGTGCTGCTGGTGCTGGTAGACTGGTGCTGGTAGACTGGTGCTGGTAGACTGGTGCTGCTGGTGCTGGTAGACTGGTGCTGCTGGTGCTGGTAGACTGGTGCTGCTGGTGCTGGTAGACTGGTGCTGCTGGTGCTGGTAGACTGGTGCTGCTGGTGCTGGTAGACTGGTGCTGCTGGTGCTGGTAGACTGGTGCTGCTGGTGCTGGTAGACTGGTGCTGGTAGACTGGTGCTGCTGGTGCTGGTAGACTGGTGCTGCTGGTGCTGGTAGACTGGCGCTGCTGGTGCTGGTAGTCTGGTGCTGCTGGTGCTGGTAGTCTGGTGCTGCTGGTGCTGGTAGACTGGTGCTGCTGGTGCTGGTAGACTGGTGCTGGTAGACTGGTGCTGCTGGTGCTGGTAGACTGGTGCTGCTGGTGCTGGTAGTCTGGTGCTGCTGGTGCTGGTAGACTGGTGCTGCTGGTGCTGGTAGACTGGTGCTGCTGGTGCTGGTAGACTGGTGCTGCTGGTGCTGGTAGACTGGTGCTGCTGGTGCTGGTAGAGTGGTGCTGCTGGTGCTGGTAGACTGGTGCTGCTGGTGCTGGTAGACTGGCGCTGCTGGTGCTGGTAGTCTGGTGCTGCTGGTGCTGGTAGTCTGGTGCTGCTGGTGCTGGTAGACTGGTGCTGCTGGTGCTGGTAGTCTGGTGCTGCTGGTGCTGGTAGACTGGCGCTGCTGGTGCTGGTAGTCTGGAACAGTTGGGTCGTTAGGACAGGTTAAGGGAACTAAGCCTCACAACCCTGAAGGAGAGAAGAAATAAAGAGGAAATGATCGCAATATACAAGATACTGAAGGGAATTGACAAGGTAGACAAGGGCAGCTTCGTTTGAGTGAGAGGATTTTTTTTATTTTTCTTATTATTTTCTATCACAGACGTGGCCACACATTGACAGTGCTAACCAGCATATATACATTTTCTTCTGTCCTCCATGGACAGGGTTAGAGATTTGTTATACATATAGTTCAGGGATTTATTGAACATCGAACATAAAGTGTTCGATGTGTCTTTTACATAGGGTCTTTAATGTGCATTTACAAAGGTGTAATGTAAATCTTATCAGCTTCCACATATACTTTATTCACATACACACATATACATACAGACACACACACACACACACTTATATATATATATATATATATATATATATATTATATATATATATATATATATATATATATATATATATATATATATATATATATATATATATATATATATATATATATATATATATACATTATATAAAGACACACATACATTTATGTCTTTCCTACTCTGAGAGGGTAAGATAGCTGAGAGAGAAACTAGTGTGCTATTAAGTACTTAATCACTGAAGTTGATTAAGGTGCTTTTACAAGCTCAGGTTATATAGTTACATCACATACATACATTGTATAGTTGATACATTACATGGTTAATCTTGGGTACAAG
>WNGS01108456.1:0-16348 GCA_020271785.1 Procambarus virginalis | reverse complement strand
GGTCTGATCCCTCCCCCCTTCTTTTTCAGGGCACATAGGGATGCACCAAAGAAGAATGGTTTGATTCATCAGGGATTAACCCGGCGAGGCAGTTGTTGACAACGTTGTGATTTCTGTCAGGAGCGCTTCTGCAGCTGGGCTAAGAACAGGTTCAAAATTTCCTTCATATATATATATATATATATATAATATAATATATATATAATATATATATATATATATACATATATATATATATATATATATATATATATATATATATATATATATAGTATATATATATATACATATATATTATATATATATATATATATATATATATATATATATATATATATATATATATATATATATATTATATATATATATATATATATATGCGGAAAAACCACAAAGAAATGGAGAAAGGGGGGTGAACGTTTCGGCTTTCAAGGCCTTTGTCAACACCAGACTGACTGAGGACAGGAGAGAGAAGATACAGGTCATCACCTAGACCTGACCAACCCATCCCTAGGAAGGATTACCAGAAACAGGAAGGTCAAAGAGGATTAAGCGGTCAGAGAATTAAGGATGAAAGATTAAGGAAACGCCTCATGGACACACAATAAATGAATATTCAATTGTAATGAAACATTGTATGCCTCAATTTAAGAGTTTTTTCTTAAACTGTTGTGTAATATTGTAACTTAAAACTGGGTCAAGTTTGTACATACCAGTACTAACATTGAGAAGATTTGGACATTGACTAATTAGCGCAGACTCGATTAAATTCCGTTCCACAAAGCCATTGCAATAGGTAATGCTTTAGCCCCATCCCAATTAATAGTGTGATTAATTTTATTAATCACACTATTAATAATTATTAATAATTAATTTCTATTAATCCCAATTAATAGAAGGTTCAAATTTAATGTGTATAGAAAACCTACCAACGTCGGGTCGTATGTTCATTATTATTCGAATCATCATAGTAAAGTTAAACAGGCAGTATTTTCAGGAATGTTTCTTCGAGCTTTGAGGGTATGCAGCCCTGAGTTTTTTGGTGAAGAGAGAGCTAAAATATATGAAATTGGGAAAAGTTTACAGTACCCTAAGATGTTTTTGGATTGTTCGTTTGGGAATGCTAAACGTACGTTTTATAATAATGTCTCCAAAGCGAAACCAGAAAATAGAAACTCATTGGTGGTACCTTATGCGATGGGATTTGAGAAACTTTCCCCAGTTTTTAAGACCCTTAATATCAATTTGGTGTTTACTAATAGTACGATCAAGTCTAATTTAATAAAAAACTCCCCTGGTACAGCAGGTTGTGTGTATTCGATTCCCTACAATGATTGTGAGTCTGTGTACCTTGGACAAACAGGAAAATCCTTACAATTGCGTATGTCCCAACATGCTTATAGTATAAGAACTGCCCAAACGTCTAATGCTTTGTATCTACATACAAGTTTGTGTGATCACACTATTAATTGGGATGGGGCTAAAAGCATTACCTATTGCAATGGCTTTGTGGAACGGAATTTAATCGAGTCTGCACTAATTAGTCAATGTCCAAATCTTCTCAATGTTAGTACTGGTATGTACAAACTTGACCCAGTTTTAAGTTACAATATTACACAACAGTTTAAGAAAAAACTCTTAAATTGAGGCATACAATGTTTCATTACAATTGAATAATATTCATTTATTGTGTGTCCATGAGGCTTTTCCTTAATCTTTCATCCTTAATTCTCTGACCACTTAATCCTTTTTGACCTTTCCTGTTTCTGGTAATCCTTTCCTAGGGATGGGTTGGTCAGGTCTAGGTGATGACCTGTATCTTCTCTCTCCTGTCCTCAGTCAGTCTGGTGTTGACAAAGGCCTTGAAAAGCCGAAACGTTCACCCCTCTTTCTCCATTTCTTTGTGGTTTTTCCGCATACAAATGATCAGTGTTTAGTGATCATCAATTGCATATATATATATATATATATATATATATATATATATATATATATATATATATATATATATATATATATATATATATATATATATATATATATATATATATATATATATATATATATATATATATATATATATATGTATATATGTATATATATATATATATATATATATATATATATATATATATATATATATATATATATATATATATATATATATATATATATATATATATATATATATATATATATATAAATGGAAATTTTCGTTTATTGAAAATCGCTAATCTCCGAAAGTTCTTCACCAGTTGAAATTTTCACACAACATTCCATTTGCATCCGAGCGGGTTTTTATACACATACTATATCGATATCACGTCAGTGACAGGGAAAAAAAAACTTTTTTTTAAAACTGTGTTTTTCATGTGTTTTTCATGTGAGGGAAATCTTCGAAACCTCTTTACCGATTGCTATGAAATTTGATACAACGTTGCATTGGAATAGGCGATTGTTTTTATATAGCTACTATATACATGCTTCACCTGTGACAGGAAAAAAATATCATTTAAAAAAATACAGTGCCATCTGTAGGAGATATGAGCAATACACGCTTTAATCTCCGAAAGTTCTTTACCGAATGCTTTGAAATTTTGACACAACGTTCCATTCGAATACGTACATGCTTTTATATACCTACTATTTAGATGACACACCTGTGACAGGTAAAAACATGCTTCTTTAAAACAGCGCCATCTGTTGCATGTAAGACTAACACAAGTTATTCAAAATATGTTTCGATTCCATTTTAGTGTTTCCGATTGCAATGATAAATTGAATTTTCATATATTTTGATTTATTTTAATTTTGAATTAATTATTTTGTGTGACATTGCGTTGGAATTGAGCTGTGTTGTTTACCATACCGTTCATTTCGTGGATATAGTTAATTTGTTTCTTTTTTCATTGTTTTAATTTCGTTTTTTATCTGTTCTTATTATTTTTCCATGCAATTGGTGGTAAAATTGAGTTGTGTCGATTGATCTGCATTTGAATTTAAATATTTCGTTAGTGTTTTTTGTGTTTGTTTTGAAAACACGAAAATGGACAACACGTTTATTTTACGGCTGCAAATGTGCAACAAACAGCTGTGAATCCACCGGCTGCATCGTTAACTGTTTTTTTTTCACGTAATGTCAAAATGACGTATTTGCGAAAACAATGCTATATTCGGAAGTGCCTACGTATTACACATGGAATGCCAGTAGCAAATAATTTGAACAACGCAAACGAGGAGAGCGAGTCGACGGACAACTAGCATATTCAAATAAACTACAATAGGAAGACTGTACACTGTGCATCCTAATCAGGATGAATGCTTCTTTCTTAGCATTCTGTTTGTAAATGTGCCCGGTCCAACGTCTTTCCAGCAATTGAGATTTGTCAACGGTGTAACACATGCCACTTCCCGTAGTGCATGTCATACTCTGAATATATTGCAGATCGACCGGCACCGGGATGTGTGCATTAATGACGCGTCCAACACGTCACATCCAAATAAAATTCGTGCAATGTTTGCAATCATATTGACCACCAGCTCACTGTTATCTCCAAAAGAGTTATGGGAGAAACATAAATCGCACATGGCTGAAGATATTATCCATCGAATGCGCAAGGAAAATTCAAATATGAACATGGATTTTACCGCAAAAATCTACAACGAAGCGTTCATAATGATTGAAGTCTTGTGCTTAGAAATTGCATACAAATTTCTCAATCAATTGGAAATGCCATCACCGAATCGATATACTGCTTCTTCGTTCGATGTAGAATTGGGTTGTGAACAAAATTACAACACGGGTGATCTGTTGTCGTATGTTTAATCAAATATTCCTAGGCTAACGCTTGAGCGAAAAGGCATTATCAATCAAATAATTCAAACTGCCAATAACAGGCTTGGAGAAATCTTCTTAGATGCGCCAGGAGGAATGTAAAACATTGCTAATTAGATTGATTCTAGCAGCATTTCGATCCCAAAATGGCATAACCTTAGCTCTTGCATCATCTGGAATTGCTGCGACATTGCTACCAGGTGGAAGAACTGCTACTTTGTCTTTGAAATTGCCATTGAACATGCAACTCATTGAAACTCCCACGTGCAACATTTCCAAAGCATCCGGCACGGGAAAAGTATTGCAGAAATACAAACTTATTGTTTGGAATGAATGCACAATGCCCCACAAAAAATCGCTCGAGGCTCTTAATCAATCATTGCAAGATTTTCGTAGAAAAATCAGACCATTAGGGAACGCGTTAATATTGCTTGCAGTAGATTTCAGGCAAACATTACTTGTAATTCCTCGATCGACACCAGCGGACGAAATAAATGCTTGACTGAAATACTCTACTTTATGGCGCCACGTAAAGACATTTAAATTAACCACAAATATGCGTGTAGTTATGTAGCTACTGCAAATCGATCCATTAGATGTGATATTCTCACATCAATTTCAGGAAATTGGGAACGTAAACGTGCCAGTTGATCTGACCTTAGGACGAATTTCATTGCCTCATAACTTCTACAATTAAGTGACGTCAAAAGAAGAATTGGATGAAAAAGTATTTCCCAATATTCAAACCAATGATAAGAATCACGACTGGCTGAGTGAACGAGCTATTCTTGTAGGCAAGTACAAAACGTCTAAGAACTTAACAATAATATTCAATCAAATATTCAAACCGAGGCAATCACATACAAGTTTGTCGACTCTGTTGTGGAAGCAGATGAAGCAGTTAATTATTCAACAATTTTTTATTTCACTCGATCTGCCAGGGATACCATCACATGTACGGCAATTGAAAATCTGCTTACCAATTATCACGTTGCGAAATATCAACCAGCCAAAACTTTGCAACACCACGTGCTTTGCAGTAAAAAAATTGATAAGCAAAGTCGTAGAAACAACAATCTTGACAGGACCTTCCAAAGGTGAAGATATCCTGAATCCTCACATTACTATGATTCCAACAGATATGCCATTTAAATTTAAGAGATTGTAATTTCCAATTCGATTGGCATTTGCAACCACCGTCAACAAAGCTCAGGGCCAATCTTTAAAATTGTGCAGTTTATATTTAGACACGGATTGCTTCTCACATGGACAACTATATCTTGCGTGTTATAGAGTCGGCAAACCAGACAATCTCTATATCTCCACAGACAATGGAACAACAAAACCGCAATGTATACCCAAAGCATTGTGAAATTAAACATATTAGAAACGTGCTCTCAGCCACAGCTCAGAATGGAAGCAAGTCGACGAAGAACTCTGTAGGGTAAGGCAGGTCCTAGTCAACAACGGCTTCTCCAATGGTTTCATTGAAGACATCATAAGAAGGAGAGTGAAACGCCATGCAACCTCTGAAGAGACAACTAATACAACACCTATACCACATATTAGACTATTTTACAGGAACTTCTTTTCCACAGCTCATAAAACGGAGGAAAGGGTCCTGAAAGATATAGTTAATAGAAATGTTATCCCTACAGACAAAAATCAGAAGATACAACTAACGATTTACTATAAACCAAGAAAACGGCCAGCCTACTCATGAGAAACTCTCCAGACACGGAGCAGAACGCTCTAAAAGAGACAAACGTCGTCTATGCCTTCAAATGCCCACTTGGGGACTGTAAGCCTCAAAAAACTCAGAATATAGGCAACACATCAACATCTCTTTCCAGGCGTTTAACGATGCATAAGCAACAGGGCTCCATTAAGGAACATATAATCTCTTCCCACAACCAGACCATCATCAGAGAAGTCTTAACAAAAAACACGGAAATCATCGATAGATACAGCGATAGCAGGCGGCTTGATAACTGTGAGGCACTACACATTAAGAAGTCAACCCCAGCAATCAACAGCCAATTAATGCACAATTATATTCTACCCACTTCAAGACTTCGCTCCAATATAGAAGCATCAAGAAATATGGGCCAAAAGCCCTCTGCAGTTACTTCCATTCTTCCCTTTAGCTTATACCCATTGTTTCGTGTTCTGGCTTGTGTTGAAAGTTTTTTTTCACCTCATCCAAAACTATTGTAACATATCACCTCACCGAAATTCAGGTATAAAATGAAAGCTGTTTAAACTCTGTTTAGTGTTAGTTGTGTGTGTGTAACCTAAAGTCTTTGAAAATGTAATAAGTTATCACGAAACGCGCTCTAGCGTCGCGTCAGACTAGAAATAAAAATGAATTTTGGAGAACTGATTTTTCAATTACCATAGACAGTGAAAGGAAACATAAGAAATATAGAAAAAATTCGTGGTAGAATTATTAATCTTACTTTTTCGGTCATATTTAATAATATATGTCTAAAGAAAAGACTGCTACCAAAATATACTAATATATATTAGTATATTTTGATACAGCGATAGCAGGCAGCTTGATATCTGCGATATCATATATATATATATATATATATATATATATATATATATATATATATATATATATATATATTTATATAAATATATATATATATATATATATATATATATATATATATATATATATATATATATATATATATATATATATATATATATAACCTAGAAGGGGTACCACCTCTGGTGCAAGTGTAGGGACCCATAGCCTCGGAGAAGAAAATAAAGAGTACTCAGAGAAGACCTTGTGGATCCTCACTGAACACTTTGATATTTTCTTCTCCTACCACCCCTATTCTTTTGGTATGTGTGTATATTTATCTAACTTTATTTGAAAATGTCATTACACAAAAAGTTACAGTATTGATTACATGCAGGGTACAAGGCTGCTTGTCACAAGTTGAAAAGCTCCTCCAGCTCCTCAGATGGCGGGCAGGAACCATGGATGCAGTGAGCATTTCCTCTCTGGATTGCCACACTGAGGCGCTGAAAAAGAAAACTGGCAGCTCTAGGGTCTCTAGTTGTTTCGATTAGCTTAGACCCCAACTCCTTCAAAAAGCTAGCAGCACTTTTACCCCAGGCACCAAGTGTCTCTGAGGCAATGGGGACAAAATTGTAGTGGTGCTCAAGGTCTCTGTATTTACGTGACTTGGCCGCTTCCCGGTGATTGGCAGCTCCTCCTGCTTGAGTAGCACTGAAGTCAACATAGGTATTGGCTAAAGTTGAGACGCAAGTGTAGTCCCACACCAACTGTCTACCATTCTTCCAGGGGTTCACCGTGATTCCATCTGGGCGACCGACAGGCTCATTAGAGTTGTGGGACATTAGGTACCGGGGCTCTCTCTCTGCTGGACAGCCGGCTGTGGTAAGGCTTCTCTTAATAATGTCATTGACCTCGCCGTGTCTTGCATGCCATCCTCCTGTCCTTTGGCAGAGAAGGCCATGCCGTCCGTACCTGTCGGCCTCTGCCTCGCCGCATATATATATATATATATATATATATATATATATATATATATATATATATATATATATATATATGTATTCTTATATTTTGGTAGCAGTCTTGTAAACATATATTGTTGAATACAACCGAAAAGGTAAGATTAATAATTCTAACACAAATTTTTTCAATGTTTCTTATGTTTTTCTTCATTGTCGATGGTAATAAAAATATCAATTTTCCAAAATTTCTTTTTTATTAACGGTCTGTCACCTGAACGCGTTTCGTAATGGCTTATTACATTTTCAAAGACCTAATTTACACACAAATTCATCAATCTTATACTCATTTTGGGTGAGGTGAACAAACTTATGACAAACACAAGCCAGAACAGGAAACAATGGGTATAACTTGGATATGAGAACACATGAATGGAAGTAACTGCAGAGGGCCTATTGGCCCATACTTCCTCTTGTTGCTTCCATATTGGTTCGGGGTCTTGAAGTGGGTTGTATATAGTTGTGCATTAATTGGCAGCCAAATAATACACTATTAAACATTTTCATTTTTGTTTATATACTAGTTGTACCTTGCCACGCGTTGCTGTGGCTCAGCAACGCATGTACATTGCTGAGCCACAGCAACCTTCCCCAGTCTCCCACTCCTCCCCACCATTCCCCCTGCCCAGTCCCCTCATCCTCCAAACCCAACCATTCCTCACTCACCCGTGCCCTCTTTCTCCCAACAATCCCCACTCCCCCATCCCCTCGTCCTCCCCACTATTCCTCCCCTCCTCTGCCCCTTCATCCTCCCCAACATCCCCCACTCCAGCATCCGCTCGTCCTCCTAACCATTCCCTACTTCACCATCCCTTCCTCCTCCCATACATCTCCCACTTCCCCATCCTCCCTACCACTCCCCCTTCCCCGTCCCCTCGTCCTTTCCACCAACCCCCACTCCTCTGTCTCCTTGTACTCCCCACCATCCTCCATTCCCATGTCCCCACGTCCCCACCTTCCCCAACTGCTCTGTCCCCTCGACCTCCCCACAATCCCTCCACTACAGACTCCTTTTCCTCTCCAGCATTCCCAACTCCCTCGTTCGATGCAATGCCAAACGATCTGATGTTCCCATCAGAAAATTTGGAACATCAAGTGATCTGATGTTCCGATCACTGAAATATAAGAAAAACAGTTAAAAAATTGAAATGAAAAAATGAAAAAATACAAAAATAAACTATATTCAGGAAATAAAAGGTATGGTAAAAAACACACAAAAACACAAAAAAATCTAAATGAAAATGAAAATCAATCGAAATCTATGAAAATTCAATTTGACAATTCAATCAGAAATATTGAAATGGAATCATAACAAATTTAGAAGAGCGTGTGTTGCTCCTACATGCAACAGATGGCGCTGTTTCTTAAAAAAAAAAATTAATGATTTTACCTGTCACAGGTGTGGCATCTATACTTATACTTACAAAATTAACGGTATGGTAAGCAACACAGCTCAATTCAACGCAATGTCACACAAAATGGTTAAATCAAAATGAAAATAAATCAAAATTTATGAAAATTCAATTTATCAATGCAATTGGAAACATTGAAATGGAATTGTAATATGTTTAGTATAGCGTGAGTTGCTATTATGTGCAACAGATTACGCTGTTTTTCAAAAAAGCATGTTTTTACCTGTCACAGGTGTGGCATCTATATAGTCAGTATATAAAAACATGTGTGTAATCGAATGGAACATTGTGTCAAATTTCCAAGCAATCAATGAAGAACTTAAGTAGATTACAGCGTGTGTTGCTCTTACATTTAACAGATGGCGCTGTATAAAAAAAGCATGTTTTTACTTGTCACAGGTGTGGCATGCATTGAATAGGTATAGAAAAACACGAGCCTATTCGAATGCAACGTTGTTTCAAAATTTCAAAGCAATCGGTAGAGATGTTTCAAAGATTTCCCTCCCATGAAAAACATTTTTCAAAAATGCATGTTTTTTCCCTTACAGAAGTGACATCTATATAGTAGTATATATAAACCCGCTCGGATGCAAATGAAACGTTGTGTGAAAATTTCAAAGCAATCGGTGAAGAACTTTCAGAGATTAGTGATTTTGAACAAACGGACATTTACATTTAGATATATACTAGTAGTACCCGCCACGCGTTGCTGTGGCTCAGTCTGGTTAAATGGAAAAGAAAGAAAGGAGAAAGCGCACTTTTCTAATATGTTTAATATCACAATGCTTGTGGGTATACAATATTTTTTGTTGTGCCATTGTCTGTGGAGATATAGAGAGTGTCTGGTTTGCCGACTCTAGAACACGCAACATATAATTGTCCATGTGAGAAACAATCCGTGTGCAGATATAAACTGCACAATTCTAAAGATTGGCCCTGAGCTTTGTTGATGGTGATTGCAAACACCAATCGAATTGGAAATTACAATCTCTTACATTGAAATGGATATCTGTTAGAATGATAGGAATGCAAAGAATGAGGACATCTTCACCTTTGAAAAGTCCTGTCAAGATTGTTGCTTCTACGACGTCACTGATTATTTTTTTTACTGCAAGGCACGTGGCGTTGCAAAGTTTTGCCTGGTTGGTATTTTGCAACATGATAATTGGCAAGCCGATTTTCAATTGCTGTATGTGTGATGGTATCCCTGGCAGACCGAGAGTGAATTAAAAAATCTGTTGGATAATTAATTCATCTGCTTCCTGTACAGTGTCAACGGACTTGTATGTGACTGCCTCGCTTTGTATGTTAGGCTGAACAATACTGTTAAGGTCGTAGACGTTTTGTTCTTGGCCACAAGAATAGCTCGTTCACTCAGCCAATCGTGATTCTTATAATTGGTTTGAATATTGGGAATTACTTTTTCATCCAATTCTTCTTTTGACGTCACTAAATTGTAGAAATTATGAGGCAATGTAATTCGTCCTAAGGTCAGATCAACTGGCACGTTTACGTTCCCAATTTCCAGAAATTGATGTGAGAATATCACATCTAATGGATCGATTTGCAGTAACTACATAACTACACGCATATTGTGGTTAATTTAAATGCCTTTACGTGGCGCCACAAAGTAGAGTATTTCAGGCAAGCATTTATTTCGTCCGCTGGTGTCGATCGAGGAATTACATGTAATGTTTGCCTGAAATCTCCTGCAACCAATATTAATGCATTCCAAATGGTCTGATGTTCCACGTAAATCTTGCAATGATCAATCAAGAGCCTCGAGCGATTTTTTGTGGGGCATTGTGCATTCATCCCAAACAATAAGTTTGTATTTCTGCAATACTTTTCCCATGCCGGATGCTTTGGAAATGTTGCACGTGGGAGTTTCAATGAATTGCATGTTCAATGGCGATTTCAAAGCCGAAGTAGCAGTTCTTCCACCTGGTAGCAATGTCGCACCAATTCCGGACGATGCAAAAACTATGGGTATGCCATTTTGGGATCGAAATGCTGCCAAAATCAATCTAATTAGGAAGGTTATACCAGTTCCTCTGGCGCATCTAAGAATATTTCTCCAAACCCGTTATTGACAGTTTGAATTATTTGATTGTAAATGCCTTTTTGCTCAAGCGTAGCCTAGGAATATTTGATTAAACATACGACAATAGATCACTCGTGTTGAAATTTTGTTCACGACGCAATTTTACATTGAACGAAGCAGCAGCAGATCAATTCGGTGATGGCATTTCAAATTGATTGAGAACTTTGTTCGCGATTTCTAAGCATAATCTTCAATCATTATCAACGCTTCGCTGTAGATTTTTGCTGTAAAATCCATGGTCATATTTGAATTTTCCTTGCGAATTCGATGGATAATATCTTCAGCCATGTGCGATTTATATTTCTCCCATAACTCTGTTGGAGATGAAGGAGAGCCCGGTGGTCAATATGATCGCAAAAAATGCACGAATTTATTTGGATGTGACGTGTTGGATGCGTCATTAATGCATTCATCCCAGTGTAGGCCGTTCTCCAAAAATTCAAAACTTGACATGCACTACGGGAAGTGGCATGTGTTACTCCATTGACAAATCTCGGTGGCTGGAAAGAGGATGACCGAGCACATTTACCAACAGCATACGAAGAAAGAAGCATTCATCCAGATTGGGATGCATGGCTTACAGTCTTGTAATGGTGTAAGCACACCATAGCCCTTCCCCCTTTCCCTTCCCCTTCCCCTTCCCCCTTCCCCTTTTCCCCCTTTCCCCTTCCCCTTCCCTTCTCTCACTTGCCTTCCCTCCCTGGGGCCATTCCCTATCTTTCGTCACGGGTCTGACCATCGGGGCCATAACGGCTTGAAGCCACTGGCTCCCCTCGCCCTCCTGTCCTCCGGTCAGTGACAAATTTGAGAACAGAACCACCAAGGCCAATAAACTTGGGATCTCAAGTTACACGTGGGTGCCCACCAGCAGTCTTTCAAGGAAAGTCTTACTTGGTGCCTTCACAGTTTTTGGAGTTTCTGTCAAGAGAAATTGACCCTTTTAGTCAAGCCTGCTCCGGATTGGTTAAAAGACATGTATGCCTGGGAAGGCGGGGCCTCTCAGGATAGTGCCTGACCATGCCATTGGCCCGGTTTCTAGATCACCTAGTTATGTTTAAATCCATTGGCCATAGGCTTGGGATAGGCGGAGTTAATTTGGGCCTAGGAACTAGGGGGTGGAGCCTGTTCCACTGTTAAGGTTTTTAAGAAAGAAGAGTTAGTGTGTCTGGGGACTTCAACTTGGGTGCAGGTCAAGTGACCTGCGGGCAGCCAATCAACATCATTTGGCAAGCTGCAGTATTGAAGGTAGTTGTGCTCCAATGTTCTTGCATATTAGTATTACATTTCCATTTGCCTCGTGTTATTCAGAGTAGGCTATATTTCATTGTGATTTAAATATACAGTTTCAATAATAAAATAATGTTAATGTCATTTTGGTGAGTTATCTGTCCCCTTTGATTATTTGACTGTGTTATTCATTCTTGTGATCTTCAGTTGCTGTTTGGAAATTCACCCGTGTTCTCCATTTTAGAATTAAAAAGTCGTTCTAGAATCTCCCGTTCAGTTCAGTAAGACTACAGTATTATTCCATTCAGATTCAATTACTTGTCCGTTGGGTTCCTGATTATCGAGTCCCTTCCTTCCTGGGGACCAATAATTATAGACACATTCATTTATGTATGGAAGGTGGTGGCAGTGTGTCAAGGTAAGAAAATTAATAACCCCTATCCTTGTTATGTCCTCATTTAATATTCAGTTTATATTCGTGGCAGTCCAGTGAGGGGTCATACTGGACTGTAACAGTGTTGAGCTGGGTTATTTTCTTAGAGGAGAGAAAGAGAATTATACAGTGGTCAGAGAGACGATCACAGAGTACTAAAATGTTACAATGTATATATAATAATCGAAATGTTACAATGGTTGCAGCGGTGTTCCAATAAGTGGTGGGTGTGTTCACAATTTATTGGGGGCCTGCGCCGGGCCGCTCGGGTCGTTGTTTGTTTGTTTAGGCGGGCTCGCGATTTCGTTGCTCGGAGCCACGCGTATTTTAAGTGTTATGATTTAAGTGCGTCATACGGAAAACTAGAGGAAAGTTTGGGCTATGCACTCCGCTCTGAAATCTATGGACAGATATTAGTTCTCGTTCTCTGCATAGCTTTCAGGGGTGCACAACACAGTTATATGTTGTACAGCAATCTGTTCGGCAGGTTGTCTGGGAAATTATCAGTGAAGGACGCTTACTGATC
Source organism: Procambarus virginalis (assembly GCA_020271785.1). Taxonomy (NCBI): domain Eukaryota; kingdom Metazoa; phylum Arthropoda; class Malacostraca; order Decapoda; family Cambaridae; genus Procambarus; species Procambarus virginalis. The sequence continues at coordinate 3,250 of WNGS01108456.1, read as the reverse complement.
AACCCGTCCTCACACAAGACAGCACATATATGACTTAATGCTTAAAGTCTATATGTTGAATGTGATTAGTACATATGTGATATATTCCCAGTTACCTTTTTTACCAAGTCCCAAACTCTTCCTCACGTACCAATTTACGTCTCACAGTACCCGTCCATCAACGTAGATAGCAGAATAGTCGTGATTGGATCAATTATAACGAAAATTGTAGTTTTCAGGACCCATATGGTTGTGAAATTTACCTACTATTGTCCATGCTCTTAGAATATTACAGATCAGCTACATCCTATTGAAGGCTCGTAGTTTTGTTTTGAGAAATATTAGTTGTTCTTAGTAAATATAATAAGCACTATAAATTATTACATAGAATACAGTGCTTCACCAATCAATATTATATACCATAGTCTGTGCTTTAAAAATATTTAAAGAATGTTTTGTAGGAACGCTAACAGAAAACGATGTTACGTTGGAATGTTATGGGGCAAACTACGGCAAACAAGATGGTATGGTGTCTACTATAGCAACTATAGGATGGGTATATTGTCCACTACCACTGTTAGGTGGGTAAGGGGTCCAATACCACCCACAGGATGGGTATTGGGGGATCACATCCACCCGCAGGATGGTATGGGGATCACATCCACCCATAGAATGGGTATGGGGTTCCAATAACACCCACTGAATGTGTATGGCGTCCATTACCGCGCACAGGATGAGTATAGGGTCCAGTATCGCCCACAGGATTAGTATAGAGGTCCACTGCCGCCCACAGGGTCGGTAGGGGGTCCACTACCGCCCACTATCGCAGAGTGCACTCCTGGCATTGAACGCACATAGTAGTGACACCCATAAAATAGTCAGTGATATTCGAATGAATGTTTTAGCTGCTAAAGAAAACAGATTTGAAATTAAATTCCTATGGATACCATCACATGTTGGCATCTCGAGGCATGACACTGTTGATATGCTTGCAAAGATAGCCTGTAGAAAACCAGTGGTAGAAATTGATATGGGTGTTTCATTAGCAGTGACAAAGAGAATACTTAAACAAATATCTAATGAAGATCTCACCGACCTAAATATTCACAAAGACCTGAAAGTTGTAGCATTAAATATTATGATAGATATCGTGAGGAGACATTCACATATGTGACTAATAGAACAAGAACCCAGCAATGTGATGTTATAGTGGCCAGAATTCGCCTGGGATATAGACATATCTCGCAGCTTTCTCAAAACTCAAATGTCGAGTACCTAAATAAACATTTGATTTGACATTTGATTTGAGTACACAATGTGTCAACTTTGTGAAAGAGAAAACATGCACTCTCTTGAACATTATATTGTAGAATGTCCCATATTGACTGACTTTCGCCCTCCTGGGCTGAGGTATGCTGAATTGTGTAATTACTATATGAGTACTGGAACACTTGATGATATATTGGACTTGTATCCAAGATTGACCATGTATGTATCATTTATACAATGTATGTATGTGATGTAACTATATAACCTGAGCTTGTAAAAGCACCTTAATCACCTTCAGTGATTAAGGTGATTAATCTCACCCTGTCAGGATGTAAAAGAGACAAATGTATATGAATGCAAGTGTGTGTATATATATGCATGTATATAGTATATGTACGTATATGTGTGAGTGTGTGTGTATGTATATGTATGTGTATAAAGTACATATGGAAGCTGATCAGAATTGCATTTCACCTTGTAAATGCACATTCATGACACTTCGAACACTTTATGTAGGGCATACGTAAATCTGTGTATCTATGTATTTAGGTATGTAGGTTAGCTTAGCATTTTAAAAGTAACAAATGTTCCGAACCATAATGGAAACAGACCCAACTATGGGATGGGTTAACCAAGTATCGCGTTTCCAAAAGGGTCGCCCATGTTGGAAAAGACGAACGCCGAAAGAATATTGTTGAAAACATCTTGATGACTTATTAAACCAAAATTATTTATTAATCAGAAGAAAGACAAAAACGCGACCTATCTGTAAAACGTCTACCAGACAAATATTTTAAGTAAAACCGAAGATATTTGTAGTTGTATAAAAGGGGCAGTTTTCATCGCTCGTCGAGCTCGAAAACCGCAGCATTCATCTCAGAACCATGCTATTTCACGCAGATTCCTTAATAAACGTAAGAGTTTTTATATGTCACAAGAAAGATAGAATATAAGCTTCATTCTAAATACCTTACCATGGGTATATTTAAATTTAAAGCGAAGATAGATGTACTTTTGTAATAGCCGAGCTCCGACCCCGGACAGATCGATCGACCGAGCAACTCTCTCTCAGAACAATGTATATTTCACGTGAATTCGTTAATAAACATATATGTTTTATATGTCTCAAGAAAGGCAGACATATAAGCTTCACTTTAAACACTTTACCATAGACATATTTAAAGTTCTAATGAAGATACATGTATTTTAAAAACTACGGAGCTCCGACCCCGTACAGACTGAACGACAGAGCAACTCTCTCTCAGATCAATGTTTATTTCACGTAAATTCGTTAATAAACACAAATGTTATACATGTCTTAAGCAAGATATAGAAATATGAGCTTCATTTTAAATACATTACAATAGACATATTATAGCTCAAGTGTGAAGATACATATGTTTTTATAGTAGCGCTCAGTAGCTTGTCGGGCATGTAGTGCAGACGCCTACCAACTTGCCGATATATTGTATAATTAACAAAGATACGCTAATAAAGCCTAAAGTCTTATATGCCTCGAAAGAAAGACCGATATATGAACATTATTATGATTGCACCAAATGAAATATATCATGTTCGAGGACAAGATATATTTCAATTAAATTAAGTTTCGACTCTTGCTCGGGGCGAGAGAGATGGGGCGACTCTCGCCCCATCTATTGGAGATTCTGTCCACTAAAGACCCAAAGCTACTCAAACCCTCTAGCATTATTTAAGTAATGAAGTAATATGGTATATTTACTCACTATAATGTGGGTGCTGAATGCAGAACATAAGAAAACATATATTTACTCCAAACCAATATAATTTCATTATGAAATAAGTAAATAAATAGCATCAAAGGAAGTCGACGGTCCAAGCGTCAATGTTGTGGAGCGACTTATCCAAGATATATGTTGTTTGGAAAGTGTTTTTGGCATATCCAGTTGTAGCATTCTCTGACAAATTATCACAATTTCAATTATATGTTAACAAGTGAAACGTATTTTTAATAAAATCTAAC
>WNGS01108448.1:0-17577 GCA_020271785.1 Procambarus virginalis | reverse complement strand
TTTAATTTTAATAATTCCCCACAGGATAGGTATCAGTTGCCACGTTTCCTGTTTCTGACATTCACCATATTCTCACTATATATTCGTGTCTCCTATATTTTGCTATATTTTCACCATGTTCCGCTTACAAGCTTTCAAGGCAAATCCAGAAGGTGAAATAGGGAACTTACGTCATGCAAGAAGGGTCGAATTGATAACTCTTGCACACGAGTATCAATTGGAAGTTCCCCTGGTGCCAACAAATATACCGTAAATAATCTAATTGTAGATCATCTTTTGGATGAAGGGAAGATAGATTCTGATACTCATGACCAATACACTATTTCAGATAAACATGACTTGACAGCAATCAAACTCAAGTTAGAACTTGCTAAGATCGAGCGAGAGCAACAAAAGGAAGCAGCTGCAATCAGAAAGGAAGAACAAGAGCGTGAAGCTGCCCTCAGAAAGGAAGAACAAGAAAGAGAAATCCGCCTCAAGGAAAGGGAGGCCGCACTGAAGAAAGAAGAAAGTGACAGAGAGGCCGCACTGAAGAAGGAAGAAAGTGAACGTGAGTTGGCCTTATACAAACAGCGACTCGAGATACAACGCGACCACGACAAACGACAGGCAGAAGCAGCTCTAAACTGTCGTGACCGAGAACTCACGAGGGACGCTGCACACCAAGCTCAACTCCAACAAGCGGCAGCTAGTCTTCCTCCCAGTTTCAATATCTCCCATGCAAGTAAGTTAATGCCCCCGTTCCTCGAAACGGAGGTTGATGTGTTCTTTACCACTTTTGAGACCCTTGCTGTTCAACTTAATTGGCCTGACGACCAATGGGCTACCCTTCTCAGAGTACATTTAACAGGTAGAGCAGCAGTCACACTCAGCACTTTGGCTTCGGAAAACGACTACACCACCCTGAAACAAGCTGTGTTGGACGCCTACCTTCTCTCCACCGAAAGCTATCGACGAAAGTTTCGTGACTACGTCAAGGCAAGTACCACCACCTTCTTAGAATTTGCTAACACCAAACGAAGATATTTCATGAAATGGCTGGAGGCAGCACATGTCTCTACTTTTTCAGAACTTGTCAACCTCATACTGGTTGAAGAATTTTTGAGACGTGTACCTCCTCCTGTCCGCCTATACTTAGCAGACAAGGAAGAGACGGAGTTAGTGAAGTGTGCGAAGTCAGCTGACACTTACAGCCTCATCCACCGGCTGACTCCAGAACCTACCAGCAAGAAGTCTTGGTACAGTTACGAGAAAGCGAGCCCAGATCAAGGTACCTCTCAACTGTACTGCAGGTATTGTCGATTATATGGACACACCATTGACAAATGTGGTAAGTCCCAATCTAAAGGTAACATCGAACCTCCTAAGTCTAAACCTACTCACCCTAAGTCCGGTAAGCCTGTAATGAATGTTGGTGTTCATGCTAATGATCTCTCTCTCTTTACCAAGCATCTATATCCAGGAACTATCTCTACCCACGGTTCAGATTCAGAGGGACGTTTCGGACTTAAGATCCTACGGGACACAGCGGCTCTACAATCGATCGTCTTGAAATCGGCTGTGCCCAACGTCGCCTACACAGGAGAGACTGTGTTCATCACTGACCTTACTGCTACAACTCCTTATCCCCTTGCCAGAGTTTACCTGGATTGTCCCTTCGTGACCGGTGAAGTCCAAGTCGCCGTCAGGGAAAAGCCTTTTCCCATGCCTGGAGTGCAACTTCTCCTGGGCAACGACTTGGCAGAAGACCAACAACCAAACAACCTGATCGTCAAGGACATATCCGAGGTAAGCAACTCTGTGGTGGATAACCCGATTTTTGAACATGTTCCAGTAAAGGTTCAAGAGAGTGATGAAGGTTCTCCTCCTGTTATGGTGACCACCCGTGCTCAAGCTGCACGTCCACAGCCAGCCGACTCTACTGCTACCGCTGTCCCTCAGGACCCTTCGAAACTACCCCCTAACCTGACCGCGGTGGAGTTCCGTAAGTTACAGAGAGATGATCTTACCTTGACACCATTATTCTTTCAGGCTGAAACCCAATCCGACAGTGTTCCTGGGTTCTTTATGGAGAACGAAATACTCTATCGCAGGTATAGACCCAGTAAACTGAAGGACGAGGACGATTGGGCAGACGTTGAACAACTAGTGATTCCTACCAGCCTGCGGCCCACGATTCTACACCTGGCCCACGGCGCTTTGTCACACTATGGGTTCAACAAGACTTACCATGGAATTCGACAAGACTACTACTGGCCAGGTATGGTAAACGACGTCAAACTCATGTCAAATTATGCCACGTGTGTCAGTTAGCCGGGAAACCGAACGTTTCCATTCCCAGAGCACCACTGATACCCATCCAGGTGCCTGAGGAACCGTTCCACAAGCTCATTATCGACTGCGTTGGTCCTTTGCCTCGGACCAGTGCAGGCAATGCATATATCTTAACCATCCTGTGTCCTACCACCAGATTTCCGATAGCAGTTCCAGTGAAAAATATTACAGCTGCTACAGTGGTGAAGAATCTACTGAAAATCTTCACCCAGTATGGATTTCCGAGGGAGATTCAGAGCGACTGTGGCACCAACTTCACCAGTGATCTCTTCAAACGGACTCTGGAGGAGTTCAACATCAAACAGGTACTGTCCAGCCCCTATCATCCTGCTTCACAGGGTTCTCTCGAGCGTAGTCATCAAACCATCAAGGCACTCTTAAAAAAGTTCTGTAATGAGACCTCAAAGGATTGGGATAGGCAAATTGATCTCATCATGTGTATTTTCAGAAGTCTTCCCAACGAGTCACTAGGAGTATCTCCTTATGAGATGCTCTACGGACGTAAGTGCCGTACACCTCTCAAGGCTTTCAAGGATTCTCTACGTGATGCCACCTTCAGTGAGCATCAGAATGTGCCCCAGTATCTTCAAAATCTCCGACACATTCTAGAGAGGGTCCATTCCTTTGCCAGCAACAACCTACAGAAAGCCCAGGAGAGGATGAAGACTCGTTACGACCAGCACTGTAAAGTAAGGAAGTTTACACCAGGAGACTTAGTGCTTGCCTATTTCCCTATCCCAGGTTCTCCTTTACAGAACAGGTTCTCAGGACCCTACCGTGTTAAGGAGTGCCGGAACAACTTCAACTACGTTCTCGAGACCCCCGATAGGCGGCGGAAGACCCAGCTGTGCCACATCAATTTACTCAAGCCCTACCATGGGGTTCCTCCCACTGTGTTAACCAATTTCACCTCATTTACAGGTCCATACAGCCACAGTGAGACCTTCCCTGCTTCTCCTTCCGAGAGCACTGACACTGAGACAGCGCTCTCTAACTCAGAAATCCTTACTAACCTTCAACATCATTTTCAGGACGATAATAGTGCTCCACTAATCAAACTCGTCAGAGAACATCAAGAGTTGTTTCGAGATGATCCCCAAGAGTGTACTGTGACTCAGCACGACATCCAACTGCTACCTGACACCCAGCCGATTCGCCAACCGTTCTACCGAATCAGCCCGAGCAAAACGGAAGTCATGCGGGCTGAGGTACAGTATCTCTTGGACCATGGACTGGCTACCCCCTGTGAGTCCCCCTGGGCCTCACCATGCATCCTGGTACCCAAACCTCACGGCAAAATCCGTCTGTGTACGGATTATAGGAAGTTGAACCAGGTCACAGTGAAGGACGCCTACCCAATACCCAGGATAGACGACATTTTGGATGCCATTGGTAATGCCCGCTACCTGTCTCAGGTAGACTTACTAAAGGGTTACTACCAGGTGAGTTTAACGGAGCGAGCTAAGGTACTGTCCGCCTTTATAACCCCGTTTGGTCTCTACAGGTACAATCGCCTTCCCTTTGGACTCTGCAATGCCCCAGCCACCTTTCAGAGAGCTGTCAACCGCGTCATCCAGGGCTTGGACAACACCTACGCCTATTTGGACGACATCGTGGTAGCATCCAACACCTGGAGCGAACACCTGCTCCAGCTACAACGATTGTTCTACAAGCTCCTGAAAGCCGGCCTCACCATCAATCTGGGCAAGTCCACCTTCGCGAAAGGTAAAGTGCGGTACCTGGGTCATGTTATAGGGAGTGGCAGCCTGGCTCCGTTAAACATTCACATTCAAGCAATCCAACAGTATCCACAGCCTACTACCAGGAAGCAGCTCCTGCGCTTCCTTGGTCTTGCTTCCTATTACCGTAGGTTTGTGAAGAATTTTAGCACTGTTGCAACCCCATTAATCACCTTAACCAGTCCCAAGCAACGGTATAATTGGACCAGAGAGCAAACCGTTGCATTCGAACAACTCAAATTCCTCCTCTGTTCTAATCCCATTCTCGCCTCACCAGATATCAAGAAGCCTTTCATCCTCCATGTCGACGCCAGTGGTACCGGCATCGGAAGTGTCTTAATGCAGCAGCGAGGCGAGGAGGTTCTACCTGTCAGCTACTACAGTTGCAAGTTGAAGCCTCATCAGAAGAACTACAGTACTATAGAGAAGGAACTCCTGTCCATCGTCCTGAGCTTACAACACTTTGCACCATATCTGCACGGTGCTAGGTCCACTACCATCTATTCGGACCACAACCCTCTGAGATTCTTACATCAAGCCCAATTTAATAACCAACGTCTGCTGCGATGGGCTTTATATCTTCAAGGCTTCAATTTAAAGATCTGCTACATCAAGGGGCCTGATAACATCATCGCTGACGCCCTCTCCAGAGTGCATGAGGTAGAGGCAGCTCCACCTCCCACTCTACCTCCAGTGAACATGACTCACCCGAAACAGCAGGCTTCGGGGGAGAGTTGTGACGATAATCTCTTATCAGAGATTTAGCCTGCTATTTTCGTATTTCATCACGTCCTCAACAATATACAAGATACGTTTTGTAGTGGCTAAACGTATATATCAAGACAGCCACACGCACCTCAACTCCCTCCTCCCCCCCTCTCCAGCTGCACACCTGGTCGACGCGCCGAACCCTTCAACTGCCTAACTAGCGACTTGCGGCCATCCAGCTTTCCCATTGGCCGCCAACCAACACACCACTCCGGTTCCTCGCCAATCACAAGTCATCGCCAGTTATTGTTGGAGTCCCTTGCATTTCTGCCAGCCAGAATATCTTGTGCTCTCATACTATGAACACCTAAGTGACTCACCTTGTGTGGTCAAATAGAGGTTTATAGATAGTGCATATATTCCAGCATTCATATTTTATTTACCTTTGTATGTCAATTCTCCTCCCCCATTAACGTAATCTATTTTCATGTTTATTTATTTTTCCACTTGACATTTTTTACCATTAAGCCAAGATTTTGCATTTATTTCAATTTGTTTTTTATTGTTATTAAAATACATTGTTTATTATTGTGTTTTATGTTTCTTACCTTACCACAGATTACCACCCACGCAGTCATTCTTTTTTTCATTTTTTTTTTCTTTTCTTTTTTTTAATATTTATTATGTGGCCCAGCACTGACACCTGCTAGTTGGAAGACTGCCGACCACCATTTCCAACTCGTTACCGTCACAATATATATATATATATATATATATATATATATATATATATATATATATATATATATATATATATATATATATATACAATATATGACAAAAATTTTAAAGTATATTTTATGTTTCTGAATTTCTCATGATATATAATATATAAGGCTTATACTTAAGTTAAGAGCTGTACTTGTAGATGATATTCCCCGGTTTGGCACCTTCTTTTGAAAATTATTTGCTTGTGGCTGACATATATAATCTGACTGTGTCAGCCATAATTCACCTAGACATCGATCCTGCGACATATGATGATAGAGCGCAATTACGGTAATATTGCAACTTCATAGGAATTCGTTAAATCATAAATATATCTTGGTTCTTATATTTGAAATATTGTTACATTCAACGTTTGAAAACAAAGTTTATATCTGTATTTTTTTTTAAATATAAAACATTAATGTTTATCAACTCATCTCTTGTTAGTTAGTTTAGCTCATTTATTATGCACCCCATACCCATTTTGTGGGCGGTAGTGGAAAGGGTTACAGAGGCACATAATGGGCTGAGGGACTGACTTGCTTATCTCTGAAGCTAGATACAGATATAATGAAATAATCAATGATGGAGTCAGAGTCTGTCTCCTATGGATTCCTTCCCATATTGGTCTCCGAATGCATGATAGAACTGATGAGTTGGCCAAGACTTTCGCTCGTAAAGAGGGAATTGATTACCAACTTGGACTGCCTTTGAGCAGCCTGAGGGCAGCAATATCCCAGGAACATCAACTAAATTTCGGAGACTTGAGGCAAAGTAAAATTCACACCAGTTACTCCCTCTATCATCATTCTATTATGCAGGAAGTACCGCACGTCTATGTGTCATCCAATAAGGTTAGCAGACTTCTAGATGTTACCACTGCTAGGCTTCGGCTCGGCTACAATTACCTCTGGGAGTTTGTAACATCTGCTGATGTAGATTTGACTAAATGTAAACTCTGTCAGCAGAACTATTCGCATACTTTGCGTCATTATATAATGGAATGTGAAAAAAATCGCGGAATTTAGAGATAACACTATCAATAGTGTCCCAGAAATGTGTAAGTACTTCATTCATAATGATGTGATGCCCGAAATCTTAGCGAAGTATCCAAAATTTGCTTACTGTAAGTAATGCATGCAGATGACTGTAAAGCTGCCGCCCAGTTGGGTGAGTGTGGAGCACATGACCGTAAAGCTGCCGCCCAGTTGGGTGGGTGTGGAGCACATGACTGTAAAGCTGCCGCCCAGTTGGGTGGGTGTGCAGCAAGACTAGTAACTGTGCGACTCCTCATAGATGTAAAGTGCCTTGTATAGTGACTGTTGTGAGCCTCTTGTTGAATCACTTGTGACACAAAAGATTACTGATGTGTGTATTTGTGTGGGTGATTAAATATGTATGTGTATGTATATATATGTATCTGTATGTATATGTACATGTATGCATATGTATGTGTACATGTATATATAACATTAATAATTTTGTAACTAGCGTCAAAAGATTGTTATTTGCTTAGCTAAACGAACTAGAGGGTTCAGTTCCTGAACCGATTATGTGCCTCTCTAAGCCTTTACACCACCGCCCACGGGATGGGTATGGGGTGCATAATAAAGAAAGAAAATGAATGGACCGAACCCCACAATTCATTTACCTAAGCAAGTTATAATCTTGATGAGCTAGTTACAAAATTCACTATAAGTCGTCACATCATAAATGGGTTCGAGATCGACCACAAGTAGTGCATTACATAATTTCTGGTAGTGGCTCAGCTTCAGTAACCTGCCAGATGTGGCAGAATATTCAGATTGTAAACTCTGTGATAAACCTCTCATGCATTCACTAGAACACTATATTGTTGAATGTGAAACCGTAAAAGATTTCAGACCTCCTGGCCTACTGTACCACCAACTGTGTAACTATTTCATTGACTCAGGTGTTCTGGACGACATTCTAACAATTTATCCAAAATTTGCTTGTCCATTTTAAAGAATGGAGAACAATTTTAACTCTGTAAACTCTTTAACTCTGTAAACTCTGTCAGCAAAACTATTCGCATACTTTGCGTCATTATATAATGGAATGCGAAAAAATGCGGAATTTAGAGATTACACCATCAATAGTGTCCAAGAAATGTGTAAGTACTTCATTCATAATGATGTGCTGCCCGAAATTTTAGCGAAGTATCCAAAATTTGCTTACTGTAGATAATACATGCACGTGACTGTAAAGTTGCCGCCCAGTTGGGTGGGTGTGCAGCAAGACTAGTAACTGTGACTCACTATAGATGTAAAGTGCCTTGTATAGTGACTGTTGTGAGCCTCTTGTAATGTCACTTGTGACACCTCTTTGTGTCACTTCTGACACAAAGATTATTGATGTGTGTATTTGTGTGGGTGATTAGATATGTATGTGTATGTATATGTGTATACGTATATATATATATATGTACATGTATGTATGAGGGTGTGTACATGTGTATACAACGTTGATAATTTTGTAACTAGCGTCAAACATTGTTATTTGCTTAGCTAAACGAACTAGAGGGTTCAGTTCCTGAACCGATTATGTGCCTCTGTAATCCTTTACACCACCGTCCACGGGATACCTTACCTTGAGGATACCTTGAGGTGCTTCCGGGGCTTATCGTCCCCGCGGCCCGGTCATCGACCAGGCCTCCTGGTTGCTGGACTGATCAACCAGGCTGTTGGACGCGGCTGCTCGCAGCCTGACGTATGAGTCACAGCCTGGTTGATCAGGTATCCTTTGGAGGTGCTTATCCAGTTCTCTCTTGAACACTGTGAGGGGTTTGCCAGTTATGTCCCTTATGTGTAGTGGAAGCGTGTTGAACAGTCTCGGGCCTCTGATGTTGATAGAGTTCTCTCTCAGAGTACCAGTTGCACCTCTGCTTTTCAACGGGGGTATTCTGCACATCCTGCCATGTCTTCTGGTCTCATGTGATGTTATTTCTGTGTGCAGGTTTGGGACCAGCCCCTCTAATATTTTCCACGTGTAAATTATTATGTATCTCTCCCGCCTGCGCTCAAGGGAATACAGATTTAGGCTCTTTAGTCGGTCCCAATAGTTTAGATGTTTTACCGAGTGGATTCTAGCAGTAAAGGATCTCTGCACGCTCTCCAGGTCAGCAATTTCACCAGCAGTGAAAGGGGCTGTCATTGTGCAGCAGTACTCCACTCTAGAGAGCACAAGCGTTTTGAAAAGTGTCATCATCGGTATAGCATCTCTAGTGTGAAAAGTTCTTGTTATCCAACCTGTCATTTTTCTTGCAGTTGTGACGGCTACTTTATTGTGTTCTTTAAAGGTAAGGTCTTCCGACATGAGTACACCCAGATCCTTTACATTGCCTTTTCGTTCTATGTTATGATTTGCCTGAGTTTTGTACGTGGTTTCCGTTTTTATATTTTCATTTTTTCCATAGCGCATGAGCTGGAACTTGTCTTCGTTAAACACCATATTATTTTCTGTAGCCCATAGAAAGACCTGATCTACATCTGACTGGAGGTTCGCCGTGTCCTCTATGTTGCCTACTCTCATGAAGATCCTAGTGTCATCTGCAAAGGATGATACAGTGCTATAGGTTGTGTTCTTGTCTATGTCCGATATGAGGATGAGAAAAAGTACTGGAGCAAGCACAGTACCCTGGGGGACTGAGCTCTTAACGGTTGACGGGTTGGATTTTATTTTGTTGACTATTACACATTGGGTTCTGTTGGTCAGGAAATTGTAGATCCATCTGCCTACTTTTCCGGTAATTCCTTTTGAGCGCATTTTATGGGCAATAACACCATGGTCACATTTATCAAAAGCTTTTGCGAAATCTGTGTAAATTACATCAGCGTTTTGTTTGTCTTCCATAGCATCTAATGCCATATCATAGTGGTCCAGCAACTGCGACAGGCAAGAGCGCCCTGTTCTGAAACCATGTTGTCCGGGGTTATGGAGATGCTGTGATTCCATGTATTTTGTGATCTTACTTCTTAGCACTCTCTCAAAATTTTTTATGATGTGCGATGTTAGTGCTATCGGTCTGTAATTTTTTGCCTCTGCCTTATTTCCTCCTTTATGAAGTGGTGCTATCTCTGCTGTTTTTAGTATATCAGGAATAACGCCAGTATCTAGGCTTTGTCTCCACAGAATGTGAAGGGCCTGCGATAGTGGTTTTTTACAGTTCTTGATGAATATGGAGTTCCAAGAATCCGGGCCTGGTGCGGAGTGCATAGGCATACTGTTTATGGCTTCTTCAAAATCCAGTGGGGATAGGGTGACGTCTGATATATGATTTGATGTTGGTATCATATCCATGAAAAATTCATTTGGGTTATCGATCTTTAGTGCGTTTAATGGCTCGCTGAAGACAGAGTCGTATTGCTTCCTCAGTAGCTCGCTCATTTCTTTGTTGTCATCGGTGAAAGTTCCATCTTCCTTTCGCAGGGGCCCGATACTAGATGTGGTTTTTGATCTTGATTTTGCATAGGAGAAAAAATATTTCGGGTTTCTCTCTATTTCACTGATGGCCTTTTGCTCTCTTTCCCTCTCCTGCGTTTTGTATGATTCTTGTAGCTTGAGTTCAATTTTTCCTATTTCGCTACCTAACTTTCTTCGCCGTTCCTGAGATAGGGTGCGACTCTCAAGTTGTACCGCGATTCGTTTTCTTCGCCTATATAGGGAACGACGTTCTCGTTCCAATCTGCATCTCTTCCTCTTTTTTCTTAGGGGGATGCGGTTTGTACATATTTCTAGTGCTACTGAGCTTATTTTTTCCAGGCACTGGTTCAGGTTCGCATTTCCTAGCTGTTCTTCCCAGTTTATTTCTGTGAAGTCCTGGTTTATTTGCTCCCAGTTTATCTGTTTATTATTGAAGTTGAATTTGCTGAAATCTCCTCCACCGGGAATCTGGACTGGTTTTGAAGGTCTATTCCCCATGGTTGTCATAACTTCAATTAAGTTGTGATCTGAGTAACAGGTATTTGTAATCATTATGTTCCTGATCAATTCATCATTATTAGTGAAAATGAGGTCCAGCGTGTTCTCCTTCCTGGTTGGTTCTACTATTTGCTGGTTTAAGGCAAACCTGTCGCACATCCGTAGCAGGTCATTGGTCATACCAATGCAGGTCATCATCCGTAGCAGGTCATACCCAACGGGATGGGTATGGGGGTGCATAATAAAGAAAGACATTGAATTGAAACAACGATATATCTTGGATAAGTTGCTCCACAACATTGACGCTTGGACCGTCGACTTCCTTTGATGCTACTTATTTAATTATTTCATAATGAATTATATTAGTTTGGAGTAAATATATGTTTTCTCATGTTCTGCATTCATCACCCACATTATAGTGAGTAAACATACCATGTTACTTCATTACTTAAATAATGCTTGGAGGGTTTGAGTAGCTTTGGGTCTTTAGTGGCCAGAATCTCCAATAGATGGGGCGAGAGTCGCCCCTTCTCTCTCGCCCGAGCAAGAGTCGAAACTTAATTTAAAATTGATATATCTTTGTCCTCGAACATGATATGTTTCATTTGGTGCAATTATAATAATGTTCATAACTCGGTCTTTCTGGAGGCATATAAGATTTTAGGCTTTATTTGCGTATCTTTGTTAATTATACAATATATCGGCAAGTGCGTAGGCGTCTGCACTCCATGCCCGACAAGCTACGAGCGCTACTATAAAAACATATGTATCTTCACTTGAGCTATAAATATGTCTATTGTAATGTATTTAAAATGAAGCTCATTATTTCTATCTTGCTTAAGACATATAAAACATTTGTGTTTATTTAACGAATTTACGTGAAATAAACATTGATCTGAGTGAGAGTTGGTCTGTCGTTCAGTCTGTACGGGGTGGGAGCTCCGTAATTTTTAAAATACATGAATCTTCATTAGAACTTTAAATATGTCTATGGTAAAGTGTTTAAAGTGAAGCTTATATGTCTGCCTTTCTTGAGACATATAAAACATATATGTTTATTAACGAATTCACGTGAAATAAACATTGTTCTGAGAGAGAGTTGCTCGGTCGATCGATTTGTCCGGGGTTGGAGCTCGGCTATTATAAAAGTACACGTATCTTCGCTTTAAATTTAAATATGCCCATGGTAAGGTATTTAGAATGAAGCTTATATTTCTATCTTTTTTGTGACATATAAAACTCTTACGTTTATTAAGGAATCTGAGTGAAATAGGCATGGTTCTGAGATGAATGCTGCGGTTTTCGAGCTCGACGAGCGATGAAAACTGCCTCTTTCATAAAACTACAAATATCTTCGGTTTTACTTAAAATATTTGTCTGGTAGAGGTTTCAGAGATAGATCGCGTTTTTGTCTTTCTACTGACTAATAAATAATTTTGGTTTAATAAGTCATCAAGATGTTTTCAGCAATATTCTTTCGGCGTTCGTCTTTTCCAACATGGACGACCTTTTGGAAACGCGATACTTGGGTTAACCCATCCCATAGTTGGGTCTGTTTCCATTATGGTTCGGAACAGTAGACACCATGGCATCATGTTTGCAGTAGTTTACCCAACAGACATTCCAACGTAACATCGTTTTCTTTTAGCGTTCCTACAAAACATTCTTTAAAGATTTTTAAAGCACAAACTATGGTATATAATATTGATTGGTGAAGCACTGTTATTCTATGTAATAGTTTATAGTGCTTATTATAATTTACTAAGAACAACTAATATTTCTCAAAACAAAACTACAAGCCTTCAATAGGATTTAGCTGATCTGTATTATTCTAAGAGCATGGACAATAGTAGGTAAATTTCAAAACCCATGTGGGACCTGAAAACTACAATTTTCATTATAATTGAACCAATCACGACTATTCTGCTATCTACGTTGATGGACGGGTACTGTGAGACGTAAATTGGTATGTGAGGAAGAGTTTGGGCCTTGGAAAAAAAGGTAACTGTGAATATATTACATATGTACTAATTCACATTCAACATATTGACTTTAAGCATTAAGTCATGTATGTGCTGTCTTATGTGAGAACGAGTTGTGGAATGCAAACCTTTAATGATGTCCTGTACTGCCAATATACGTCATTCTTAAAAAAGACGAATATCTGGCGAAAATGAACCTCATACTCTGACCAAACAAAATTCCAAAGGGTAACGAAGTACACTACAGCCGAATTGAAAGCAAAGGTCAACAAATTGATCGAAACTGTGAACGCCAAGAAATCCGGACTACACCTGCCAAAGATTATTGGAGAATACAAACCTGGATACGCATATGGAAATGTCAAGACACACAAGCCTGGAAACCCACTTCGGCCAATCATCAACCAGATACCCACACCTACGTAGAGACCGGCGAAGCGACTATATGCCTTGCCGACTCCTTATGTCCCTTGCGCCTTCAGCGTGAAGTCTCCAAAGGAATTGGTTGACTTACTGAGGGGAACACGGGCCACAAGACCATAGGCTTGTTCGCATTTGTGCTCCTCACGTGTTGCCCCAAAAAATGAGGTGATTTGATAAAATGCTGTGCCCAAGATTACCATCCGAGTGCCGGCGGGGAAGTGGTTCAAATAGCTTCGGCTATCACTTCCTTATTGTCCGGCCGTGATGGTCAAGTGGATTAAGGCGTCCCTGTACATACCAGTTGCGTTGCTCCTGGCAGTATGGGTTCGAGTCACTTCTGGGGTGTGAGTTTTCACTTGCATATAGTCCTGTGGACCATTCAGGCTTGTTCGCATTTGTGTTCCACACGTGTTGCCCAAAAAATGAGGTGATTTGATAAAATGCTGTGCCCAAGATTACCATCCGAGTGCCAGAGGGGAAGTGGATCAAATAGCTTCGGCTATCACTTCCTTATTGTCCGGTTTTGATGGTCAAGCGGATTAAGGCATCCCTGTACATACCAGTTGCATTGCTCCTGGCAGTATGGGTTCGAGTCACTTCTGAGGGTGTGAGTTTTCAGTTGCATATAGTCCTGGGGACCATTCAGGCTTGTTCGCATTTGTGTTCCTCACGTGTTGCCCAAAAAAATGAGGTGATTTGAATGCTGTGCCCAAGACAATCATCGATAGATACAGCGATAGCAGGCGGCTAAATATCTGCGAGGCACTACACATTAAGAAGTTGACACCAGCAATCAACAGCCAATTAATGCACAACTATATTCTACCCACTTCAAGACTCCGCACCAATATAGAAGCATCAAGAAATATAGGCCAATAGGCCCTTTGCAGTTACTTCCATTCTTCTCTTTAACTTACAAAATATTATATCCATTGTTTCGTGTTCTGTGTTTTCACCTCATCCAAAACTGTTGTAACATATCACCTCACCCAAATGCAGGTATAAAATCGACGCTGTTTTAAAACTCTGTTCAGTTATAGTCCTGTGTGTGTAAACGAAAATCTTTAAATATGTAATAAGTTTTACGAAACACGTTCAAGTGTCGCGTCAGACTAGAAATAAAAATGAATTTTGGAGAATTAATTATTCAGTTACCATCAACAGTGAAAAAGAATATAAGAAACATTGAGAAAATTCGCGTTAGAATTATCAATCTTACTTTTTCGGACATATTTAATAATATATGTCTACAGCAAAGACTGCTACCAAAATATACAAACAACATATATAATATATATATATATATATATATATATATATGTCGTACCTAGTAGCCAGAACGCACTTCTCAGCCTACTATGCAAGGCCCGATTTGCCTAATAAGCCAAGTTTTCATGAATTAATATATTTTCTCTAATTTTTTCTTATGAAATGATAAAGCTACCCATTTCATTATGTATGAGGTCATTTTTTTTTATTGGAGATAAAATTAACGTAGTTATAAGACCGAACCTAACCAACCCTACCTAACCTAACCTAACCTATCTTTATAGGTTAGGTTAGGTTAGGTAGCCGAAAAAGTTAGGTTAGGTTAGATTAGGTAGGTTAGGTAGTCGAAAAACAATTAATTCATGAAAACTTGGCTTATTAGGCAAATCGGGCCTTGCATAGTAGGCTCAGAAGTGCGTTCTGGCTACTAGGTACGATATATTATATATATATATATATATATATATATATATATATATATATATATATATATATATATATATATATATATATATATATATATATATATATATGCAATTGACGATCACAAAACACTGATCATTTTATGCGGAAAATCCACAGAGAAAAATGAAAGGAGGTAACGTTTCGACTTTGTTAAAGCCTGGTTTGACAAAGGCTTTAACAAAGTCGAAACGTTACCTCCTTTCATTTTTCTCTGTGGATTTTCCGCATATATATATATATATATAATATATATAATATATATATATATATATCTATATATATATATATATATATATAATATATATATATATATATATATATATATATATATATATATATATATATATATATATATATATATATATATATATTGGTATATTTTGGTAGCAGTCTTTCCTGTAGACATATATTATTAATAAAATATGACCGAAAAGTAAGATTAATAATTCTAACACGAATTTCTCTATTTTCCTTATGTTTCTTTTTACTGGTGACGGTAAATGAAAAATCAATTCTCCAAAATTCATTTTTATTTCTAGTCTGACGCGACACTTGAGCGCGTTTCTTAAAACTTATTACATTTTCAAAGACTTTAGTTATACACACAAAACAACTATAACTGAACAGAGTTTAAACAGCTTTTCTTTTTTATACCTGCATTGGGTGAGGTGACATGTTACAATGGTTGGGGTGAGGTGAGAACAAACACAGAACACGAAACAATGGGTATAAGCTAAAGGGAAGAATAGATCTGTAACTGCAGAAGGCCTATTGGCCCTTATTTCTTGATGTTTCTATATTGGAGCGGAGTCTTGAAGTGGGTAGAATATAGTTGTGCGTTAATTGGCTGTTGATTGCTGGTGTTGAATTCTTGATGTGTAGTGCCTCGCAGATGTCAAGCCGCCTGTTGTCGCTGTATCTATCAATGATTTCTGTGTTGTTTGTTAAGATTTCTCTGGTGATGGTTTGGTTGTGGGAAGAGATTATATGTCCTTGATAGAGCCCTGTTGCTTATGCATCGTTAATCGCCTGGAAAGAGATGTGTGTCTGCCTATATATTGAGTTCTTTGGGGCTTACAGTCCATAAGTGGGCATTTGAAGGCATAGACGACATTGGTCTCTTTCAAAGCGTTCTGCTTTGTGTCTGGAGAGTTTTCATGAGTAGATTGGCAGTTTTCTTGGTTTATAGTAAATCGTCAATTGTATCTTCTGATTTTTGTCTGTAGGGATAACGTTTCTATAACAATATCTTTCAGGACCCTTTCCTCCGTTTTATGAGCTGTGGAGAAGAAGTTCCTGTAAAATAGTTAATAGGGGGTATAGGTGTTGTGTTAGTTGTATCTTCAGAGGTTGCATGGCGTTTCACTTTCCTTCTTATGATGTCTTCAATGAAACCATTGAGAAGCCGTTGTTGACTAGGACCTGCCTTACTCTACAGAGTTTCTTCGTCGACTTGCTTCCATTCTGAGCTGTGGCTGAGAGCACGGTCGACAAGCGTTAACAACACTCCTTTTGTACCTGTCTGGGCAGTCACTGTTGGCATTTAGGCACATTCCTATGTTTGTTTCTTAGTGTAGACTGCAGTGTGGAACCTCGCTCCTTTCCCTGACTGTTACATCTAGAAAGGGTAGCTTCCCATCCTTCCCACTTACGAGATGGAGAAGGATGGGAAGCTACCCTTTCTAGAGATGTAACAGTCATGGAAAGGAGCGGAGGTTTCTACACACTGCAGTCTACACTAAGGAAACAAACATAGGAATGTGCCTAAATGCCAACAGTGACTGCCCCGACAGGTACAAGAGAAGTGTTGTTATGCTTATGTCGACCGTGCTCTCAGCCACAGCTCAGAATGGAAGCAAGTCGACGAAGAACTTGTAGGGTAAGGAGCAGATCCTAGTCAACAACGGCCTCCAATGGTTTCATTGAAGACATCATAAGAAGGAAAGTGAAACGCCATGCAACCTCTGAAGAGACAACTAATACAACACATATACCCCCTATTAGACTATTACAGGAACTTCTTCTCCACGCTCATAAAACGGAGGAAAGGGTCCTGAAAGATATTGTTAATAGAAATGTTATCCCTACAGACAAAATCAGAAGATGCAACTAACGATTTACTATAAACCAAAAAAACGGCCAGCCTTCTCATGAGAAACTCTCCAGACACGGAGCAGAACGCTCTAAAAGAGACAAACGTCGTCTATGCCTTCAAATGCCCTCTTGGGGACTGTAAGCCTCAAAAAACTCAGTTATATAGGCAAGACAACAACATCTCTTTCCAGGCGTTTAACGATGCATAAGCAACAGGGCTCCATTAAGGAACATATATTCTCTTCCACAACCAAACCATCACCAGAGAAATCTCAACAAACAACACAGAAATCATTGATAGATACAGCAACAGCAGGCGGCTTGACATCTGCGAGGCACTACACATCAGAAGTCAACACCAGCAATCAACAGCTAATTAAAGCACAACTATATTCTACCCACTTCAAGACTCCGCTCCAATAGAGAAACATCAAGAAATATGGGCCAATAGGCCTTCTGCAGTTCTATTTGTACCCAACTTCTACTTTACAAATCTAACCCCGTTTTCCATGTTCTGTGTTTCACCCCACTATTGTATTACATCACCTCACCCAATGCAGGTATAAAAGCCAATGTTGTTTCATAAAGCATAAGTTGTGGTGTGGATAAACTAAAGTCTTTGAAAATGTAATAAGTTTTACGAAACGCGCTCAAGTGTCGCGTCAGACTAGAAATAAAAATGAATTTTGGAGAATTGATTTTTCATTTACCGTCACCAGTAAAAAGAAGAAACATAAGGAAAATAGAGAAAATTCGTGTTAGAATTATTAATCTTACCTTTTCGGTCATATTTATATAATATATATATATATATATATATATATAGTATATATAATATATATATATATATATAT
>WNGS01108447.1:0-10902 GCA_020271785.1 Procambarus virginalis | reverse complement strand
GTGTAGTAGCTTTGGTTCAGGTCTTGGCTTTGTTAGCTATATCATTTTCCTACCTTTCTCAGCTGCTCTTCTCACACTGACATACTCGTTCCTGGTTTCTCTGGTATCTCTCTTTACTTTCTGGTGTTCTGTTATTACGGAAGTTCCTCCATGCCCTTTTGTTCAGCTCCTTTGCTTTCATACATTCCCTATTAAACCACGGATTCTTCCTTTGCTTCTCTGTTTTTTCCTGTTGGCTGGGGACAAACCTGCTTACAGCCTCCTGACATTTTTGGTGACAGTCCATCATGTCTTGTCCGGACTTGGTTCCGAGTTCTGTTCCAATGTATATCCCATAGGAATTTATTCATCTCCTCATAGTTTCCCTTTCGGTACCCCCCTTTGGTTCCCAGTTCTTTTTTGGGGTGATAATTCCTAGCTCAACCAGGTACTCAAAGCTCAATACACTATGATCACTCATTCCCAAGGGGGCTTCCAACTTAACTTTCCCTTATATCCGACTCATTTAGGGTAAATATCAAATCAAGCAAGGCTGGTTCATCCCCTCCTCTCATTCTTGTCGGTTCCTTGACGTGTTGACTTAGAAAGTTTCTTGTTGCCACATCCAGCAGCTTAGCTCTCCATGTGTGGGCCTCCGTGTGGGTCGCTGTTCCCCCAATCTATCTTCCCATGGTTGAAGTCTCCCATGATTGATTAGAATTCTGGATCCGTTCCTGCTAGCCACAGAAGCTGCTCTCTCTATTATATTGATGTGGCCAGGTTGTTTCTATCAATTCCTGTCTGGGTCTTCTGTCATTCGGTGGGGGTTATATATGACTACTATTATAATTTTCTGTCCTCCAGTTGCAATGGTGCCTGATATGTAGTCCCTGAAACCTTCACAGTTCTGAATTACCATCTCTTCGAAACTCCAACCTTCTCTTAGTAGCAAAGCCACACCACCTCCTCCCCCTTCTCTCTCTTTCCTCACTACATAGTAGCCCTGTGGAAACACTGCATTTGTTATGTTTTCGTTAGCTTTGTTTCTGTGAGAGCTATTATGTCTGGTTTTCTTCTAGTGCCCACTCTCCAAGTTCACTAGTTTTATATTGTAATCCATCTATGTTAGTGTACATCGCCTTGAAGCTCACTTTCTTCTGTTCATTTACATATCCCTTTCTTGGCGAGTATTCTACTGGTGTGGGAAGCTGTTCCGTGGGTGAGAGGATCTGTGAGTGGTTTGCAGGGTCGCAGAGGGTTTTGGGGTGGGGGGTGGTGGTTTAAGGGAAGGGGAACGGTAGGGTGTGGGTTAAGGAGATAGGGGGACATGGAGGATACGGGGTGAGGTGGGAGGGAATAGGGAGGGTATGGATGAGGGGAAGGGGGACTGGGGGGGAAAGGTTGGAGGGGGGACATGATGGGAATGGGGATGGGGTGTCCGGGTCAGAATGGGGTGGGGGGAGGGAGGTTTGGGTTGGGGCAGGTAGGGTGAGGGGAAGGAAGGGTTTCTATGCAGAGGGGGTTTGGTGGTGTTGCCCCCACCTCTGGTGTTGCTGGGGATGCTGGTTTTGGTTTCCCCTCTTGTCCTGGGACTGCTGTGTTGGGGGCTGTGATTTCCTGGTTTGCTCCTCTCTCTCCCTGCGCTTCCTCCTTGCCTCTGCTGCCCTGGCTCTCTCCTCCTTCGTCCTGTCCCTCTGCAGGAATACTTGTTTGTATCCCTCCACATGTCGAGACGACTCTTCTTTTCTAGAATATCCTCCTTCGTGGTTTCGTTTGCAAACACCACCTTTACAAGTCGGTTTCTGTCCCTGTTGTACCAGCCCAACCTAAAACCTTCTCAATGTTGTGTGCAGCCTCTTCCATCTGTACCCCTTCAGTAGCCCATGTACTGCCTCTCTATCCTTGCCATTCATGTGGTCTCCATCTCATGTTGGCCTCCGAATGCATGATAGAGCTGATAAGTTAGCCAAAGAATCTGCCTTTAAAGGAGCCGTTGAGTGTAACCTTGGATTGTCAATGAGCATCTGAGAGCAGCATGCACCGAGAACTTCAACAAGATCTTGTAGATCTGAGGCAAAGTGAAATTGACACAGTAATTCCATCTATCATCATACTATCATGCAAGAGGAGCCACACATCTATGGATCATCCAATAAATCAGCAGACTTCTAGATGTTACTACTGCTCGGCTTAGACTCGGTTACAAGTATCTCTGGGAATTCTCATTATCTGCCGATGTAGACCTGACCAAATGTAAACTGTCAACAAAATTATTCGCACACCCTCCGTCACTATGTGATGGAGTGCGAAAAGATACGTGAATTTAGAGACAATTCTATAACCAATGTTCCAGCGATGTGTAAATATTTCATTCAAAATGATATGCTACCAGAAATTTTAGCCAAATATCCCCAGTTTGCTAACTGTAGGTAGTAACTGAGTGATTGTAACCTATCCACCGCTGCCCACTGGATGGGGGCGGTGTGCAGGACAAACATATAAATTTTGACACTAGCTCTTCACATGTCAGTTGCTTAATTTAGAACCTGTACTTGAGGTCGATCTCGAACCCATTGTTAATGTGACGACTTATATTGAATTTTGTAACTAGCTCATCAAGATTGTAACTTGCTTAGCTAAATGAATTGTGGGGTTCAGTCCCTGAGCCCATTATGTGCCTCTGTAACCCTTTCCACTACCGCCCACAAGATGGGTATGGGGTGCATAATAGATGAACTAAACTAAAAAAAAACTAACTGGTAACCGAGTCCGTTACAGTGATCTCCATCGTAAGTTGGCCTCCGAATGCATGCTAGAGCTGAATAGTTAGCCTAAGAAACTGCCTTAAAAGGCGCCGATGAGTTCAGTCTTGGAGTGTCAATGAGCATTCTGCGAGCAGCAGTACCCCCAGAACTTCAACAAGATCTGGAGATCTGAGACAAAGTGAAATGGACACCAGTAAGGCTAGGGATCCGTAAATGTAAAATAATTAATGTAATTAATATAATAATACTGTATAGTAAAATAACAGAGAAAATGTCGAAAGTGCCACGTAGAAGTGGTCGAAAATAGTAAACTAACTCCCAGACCCATAATAAATTAATACTGAACGAGAAGGGAAAAATAAAATGAATAACAATATTATAAATTAGTATAGCAAAGAATGAATATATACATATACGCATATATACATATATATACATATATGTAAGCATTTACCTCAGTGTCTTAGTAAAATCTTGCTCATAAATATAATCTTATCCTGTTATTTTTGTTTTTGTTTTAATTTTTAAATTTAATTGTAATTTGATTTATACATCATTTATTGTAATTAATTACTGAGCTCATTTTTTTCTCAAGTTCATACTAATTAAAGGTTCACAACTAAACTATATTAATTATTTGATTTTTAAGATTATCTTTACTTTACGATTATTATTTGTCTCTTTATTTTTTGCTAGATATTATTCTTGTCAGTCTACTGATTTTTTCTTCTCTTTTAACCTAACTACTGTATCCTTCCTGGCTATCTACAGGAATCTTTGCTCTACTTCTAATTATTTCTATTTTTTGTGTACCTACGTTTATTGTTGTGTTTTGCTACAATTACTTTATATTTACAGCAGTTTTAGTATTTAACTGTTCCTGTAATTGCTTATCTTATTGTATCGTGACATTATTGTATCTATATGCTTACTGATATTGATCCTGATCGAAATCTTTTGTCCCATACCCACACAAATCAGCACACTGATCATCATTATTGCAGGTATTACACAGTAAATCTTGCAAAAAAACAAACTCCTAAATAGCACCTGCTTATCAGTTTACAACCAAAATGTTAGGTCACTTGGTAAACATTTTGATGATATAAATCACAGCACTAGGTACTAAATTATCATTCATCATTTTAACAGAAACTTGGCTAAGTAAAGACTATACCCAACTCTACAATTTAGCTGGTTATAAAGCCATTCATAACTGCAGGCCTAATAAAAATGGAGGAGGCACAGCAATATATTACAAAGATACCTTCATCTGCAATAGTGTCATCAGTGATAGAGACGACTATTGTGAATATACCTTTGCCAAGTTCTCCAGTAAATCCCTTAAATCCTCTCTGACTATCGGTGCCATCTATAGATTTCCTAATACCAACATAGCTTCATTCTCAGACAACGTAAGGAATCTTATCATAAATAACAATCTCAACAAAAATCACATCATTCTGGGAGGTGATTTCAATATTGACCTGGGTCTTCAAAACAACCCTCAAGTTGACTATTTCCGTAGCAGCATGCACTCCTGTATGCTAATCCCCACAATCACCAAGCCCACCCGAGTCACTCTAACATCTGCCACTACCCTGGATCACTTATGGACTAATATAACAGCTCCCCTTACATCTGGGGTGATCTATGACAGAACAACTGACCACTATCCTACCTTCCTCATAGCAAACATGAACACAGCACCACCAGAAAGCAAGAAACTCTCATTCAGGCTACACAGTGAATCAGCTTTAGGCAATCTTTCTAATGCACTTCACAATATTAACTGGGAATCTGAATTTAATAATACACAGGATATAAACTCATTAACTAACCTCTTTCTCTCCAAAACTCTAAGCCTCTACAACACTCACTGTCCCCTCCTTACCAAACAAGTAACTGATAAAAGAAAAAATAACCCGTGGCTCACAAGTGGCATAATCAAATCAATCAACAAAAAACATGAATATGAAAAGAAATTTAGGATTGGCCTAGTTACAAAGGAAGTAGTTAAGAGGTACTCATCAGTGCTTACCAGTATCATAAGAAAAGCTAAACTTTCATATTATGAGACTAGATTCAAAGAAGCAAAAGGCAACATGAAAAGCACATGGAAAACCATCTCTAATATCCTAGGAACTAAACAACACTCCCACAACCAGATAACACTCTCTAAGGATGGCCTTACACCGTCATCTGATTTAGAAATGGCGAATGAATTTAATAGCTTCTTTTCATCGGTTAGTGCTAACCTTGCCAGTAAAATACCACAGACTCAGACACATGTCAACACATATCTATCCAACAGCTATCCAAACTCTCTTCTCCTTTCACCAGTCAGCCCGACAGATGTTGTGTCCATCATACACTCACTAAAAACCAAAGCTGGGAACATCAGTGAAATCCCATCCATTGTATACAAGAGCGCCTCCCATGCCCTTGCGCCACCTATAGCTCTGCTGTTCAACAAATCCCTTGAGTGTCATACCTTCCCTGATATCCTTAAAAAGCAAGAGTAACGCCAGTTCATAAAGGAGGTAATCCGGCAGACATAAACAATTATAGACCAATATCAAACCTACCCATACTATCAAAAATATTTGAAAAAAATATCTACAAACAGCTCTACTCCTATCTCGTAAAATTCGACATTCTTAGCCCCTGTCAGTTTGGCTTCCCCTCCCAAAAGAGTACCAACGATGCAATTATTAGTCTCCTTGATATAATTTACTCAGCCCTTGACAAAATGAGTTTCCGATTGGACTCTTCATTGACCTGAGAAAGGCCTTTGATACTGTTAATCACAATTACCTCTTACGTAAACTCCATCATTATGGAATCTCGAGGCCATACACTGGACTATATCCAATCCTATCTTAGTGATAGACACCAATGTGTAGCCATCAATAATATAACCTCTCCCACTCTTCCAATAACCGTTGGAGTGCCACAGGGCAGCATTTTGGGACCTCTCCTATTTCTTATATACATCAATGATCTGCCTAATGTCTCTAACATTCTGAAACCTATTTTGTTTGCTGATGATACTACCCTCATCTACTCTAACCCCAACCCACATACACTAAATAATGTTGTTAATAATGAACTAAAAAAAGTCCACTTATGGATGTCAACCAACAAACTAACACTTAACATGAAAAGACCTACTACATCTTATTTGGAAGCAAATCTACAAATGCAATTCAGTTTCAGATAGACAATATAAACATTAGCAATAAAAATGATGGAAAGTTTCTCGGCCTATTCCTAGACAAGAGACTCAACTTCAGTACCCACATACAACACATAACTAAGAAAGTTCTAAAACAGTTGGTATACTCTCCAAAATCAGATATTATGTACCTAACTCTGCTCTCATCTCTCTATATTATGCACTAATCTATCCCTATCTTAATTATGGTATCTGTGCATGGGGTTCAACCACTGCAAACCACCTCAAGTCCATCATCACCCAGCAAAAATCTGCTATCAGAATAATAACAAATTCTGCTTTCAGACAACACTCAGCCCCTTGTTTAACTCCCTAAACATAATCTCACTCCACAAATTCTCTTGTGTCAACTACATTTACAAAACCCTGTTCTTAAATGCAAATCCTGCTCTGAAACTCTCCCTGGACAGATGTAATAGGACCCATTATCACCACACCAGAAATAAATATCTCTTTGATATCCCCAGAGTCAAACTTAATCTGTGTAAACACTCTATGCAAATAAAGGGACCCAGTCTATGGAACTCACTCCCTATTGAATTGAAAAGCTGTCCAACTTTTGCATCATTTAAAAACAATATTAAAATTACCTAATTTCATCTTCATAGTTTTTTACCTTTTGCTTTAAAATTGCACTGTATCTATTGCTACCCAATCTCCCAATCTTTATGCACCCAATCTGAACATCTTTATCATTGCTGTCTTCTTATATGCTCTGTCAATCTGCTGTATGGTGTCTATTAATCTTGTTTAAATTACCAATCAAGCTGTCAATGTAATCAATCAGAGCTTTAATATACCAATGTGCTTTAATATACTTACTAATCTCTCTCATCTCATTTTTTTCTTACAATTTATTTGTTATCATTTTATTAATTCTGATAGAATTTACCTACTTAAAATTATCTGTTAGATTAAGGACCTGCCCGAAACGCTGCGCGTACTAGTGGCTTTACAAGAGTGTAAGTACTGTACTATGATATGTATTTCTGCTCAGGGGCAAAAAGACGCCAAAAGTTTGGGGCTCGTTTATTACAAATTGGAGATGGTAAATTAAATTCTGCAGAACATGTAAATATATAAGTAGGATCAAATGTAACATATCCATGTCTACTGAGTACTAATATTTAACTTAAAATGTAACATATCCATGTCTACTGAGTACTAATATTTAACTTAAAATGTACACCCGTATTAATTGAGTAAGCTTAGCCTAGTGACATGGTAAACACGTTCTGCAGAAACCTAATGTCAATGTAATGATACAAATCTGAGCTTTGATACAAAGCGGAGATTTTTCTGAAAAGGGGACAAAGAAACATTTGCGCAGCGCCTTCCGCGGACTGCGCGGGAATGTTGTTGTTATAGATTCAGCTACTCGGAACAAGTTCCAAGTAGCACGGGCTATGGTGAGCCCGTAAGTTACCTGGCACAGGAGCTGGGCAAGAAGCACGGGCTATGGTTAGCCTCGTGGACAGGAGATGTCTCCCGTGGGAAGTTCTGGGAGCTTATAAATTGGGGTGGAACGTGAGGCTCCGCGACCGTTTGGTCACCATTTGGTCCGGGAGACATCTCCCGTCACGCAGGGTGCAGTCGCGCCTCCACAGATCTCCAGCATCATCTCTTGATACTGGTAATGGCTCAAAGGGCCACCACTTACGGGCTATTCATGCCCGTGCCACCTTTTGGGTGGCTTAATCTTTATCAATCATCAATCAATCGAGGCTCCGCCTCACTCTTACCGCCAACGCAGCCGACGCGAAACTCTCGCAGACCTCTCTCTTCTGGATATTGTAGGACCCTCGACCTCCCAGACCGATCCGGCAGGGGCCTGCCCCACACTTCTAACGCCAAGGTAAGAGTGAGGTTTTTCTGTTTAATTCTAGTCAGGACCTCCCCAGTTAGGCGTGTGCTAGCGCCGTCCCCGGCGGTCTGTGTGTACCGCATTAGCTAGCTCCCGTGGCCTCCTGCTGTCTCCAGGGAACTAGGCCCTCATCAAGCCAGGATGGGGGCCTAGTTTATTGTATAAAGTCTAAAGACTACTGCTGACCACAATAAAAAATGCTGTCGTGTAACATGACTGGATAAAAAACCAGTACTGCATAAAGCAGCTAAGTGAATAGGTTGTAGCACATTAATAACAGTCCTGTCACCAGGTAGACAAGCAAGTTACTAAGAAGTAAGTACCCAAAGGAATGTTGCAATACTCACAACCAGCTTAATGATATAATTAAAGACAACACCAGAGTTATAAATTGAGTGGCACAGCCAGTACAGTATGTATAAAATTAAAATTCTGTAAACATAAGATATATAAGATAAGGTAAACTTATCATAGTTTAAGATCAATCAAATCATATCTTAATCATATCAATCAATCATATCTTAAATGAATCTAATCTTATCTTATACACATAAGATAAGGTAAGGATATGCTGGCACAGCCAGTACAGTATGTATAAAATTAGAATTCTGTAAACACATAAGATATATATGATAAGGTAATCTTATCATATCTTAAGATCAATCAAATCACATCTTAATCATATCAATCAATCATATCTTAAATGAATCTAATCTTATCTTATACACATAAGATAAGGTAATGATATGCTAGTTCCTAGGTTACTTGAAAAGTCTGTGTAGCGTACGATTATGTTACGTTGTTGGGTAGATTAGAGACACAGTGTTTAGTGAGTTTCAAATTTTTTTAGTAGTCCTAGATACAGCAGTGTACGTAGACGTTGAGACGAAGCCTGGAGCAGAGCAGAGAGCTGAGTGAGGCCGGAGTCGTGGAGCTCTATGTGGAAGAGCGTGGCGGCTCGATTGGGAATTGCGAGTGTCTGAACTCGGGAGCGATAGCGTTGTAGCTGGATGCGGTCGTAGTCTGCTGTCTGCTCTGTGTCGAAGCTGTAGCGTCTTGGGTCGACTAGAACTGCCCAAGCCGAGTATTACATTCTTGACTGGAGATTGTACTGCCTTCTGTTCATCATATCGTTGCTTATATGGTGATTACACCTCAGCGCTCGCCCCAATGGGCATTCTTCTCCTGTATCATCATCATCATCATCATCATCTTCCTCCAACAAGGTGAGGAGAGTATTGGGGAAAGGATGTAGCTTCTGTAATTAGTTATGCTATGAAGATAATGAGATAATGGAGCGAGTATAAGATTAACTCGCTACAGGACTCCCCCTGCCAGGGAATGGAAGAAAAGCAATACAACAAAAATACGAGGCTACTGTTCCCTGGGTCGCTGTGGAGCATGTAGTCCGGTGCCAAAAGATGCAGGCAGTGTGTGGACAAGCTCGGTGTTGCAGGAGAGAAGAATGTGCATGATTGTTGCGTCCTTGGGTCGCTGGTGGAGCATTTAGATCCGGGGCGGATGGGCTCGGGCACCAGGACAATAGGAGGTAATGTAGGCACGTAGTTAGGACAACGAGGGAATCACTGCAAGAGCTGAATTGTCCTGGAGGCGACGAAGAGTCGGAAACGCAAGCTGTAGGTCCAAGATGCTTGAGTCGGCAGAGTATCAGAATGCAGTGTACGTGTAGATGAATCTGACGAAAGAGCAGCTGTCGTGGGAGTCCCTGTAGAACAAGCAGTGTCCTGGCAGCGACGGAGAGTCGGCAGGACAGGCTGTAGATCCCACATGAAGTAGTTGCTGATGAAGCTGCCAGATGAGTGAGTAGCGATCGTGGAGCAGCAAGCCATAGTAGATGAAAATGCAGAGATGATCGCGATGAAAATCATGGCTGTGGCGAGGGTGTTGGCAGCGTTCCGTGACAGGTGGCAGCGGTCCACAGCAAGCAACAGCAGGAGTGAAGGTCCAGTGAGAGTCCATGTTGTAGTCCATCGTGGCTAGGTATCGTCGAAACTCTCTGGGGTCACCAATGTAGCGTAGGATTATGTTACGTTGTTGGGTAGATTAAATACACAGTGTTTAGTGAGTTTCATATTTATTTAGTAGTCCTGGATACAGCAGTGTACGTAGACGTTGAGACGAAGCCTGGAGCAGAGCAGAGAGCTGAGTGAGGCCGGAGTCGTGGAGTTCTATGTGGAAGAGCGTGGCGGCTCGATTGGAATTGCGAGTGTCTGAACTCGGGGAGCGATAGCTGGATGCGGTCGTAGTCTGCTGTCTGCTCTGTGTCGAAGCTGTAGCGTCTTGGGTCGACTAGAACTGCCCAAGCCGAGTATTACATTCTTGACTGGAGATTGTACTGTCTTCTGTTCGATTGATTGATTGATAAAGATTAAGCCACCCAAGAGGTGGCACGGGCATGAATAGCCCGTAAGTGGTGGCCCTTATGAGCCATTACAGTATCGAGAGATGATACTGGAGATCTGTGGAGGTGCGACTGCACCCTGCGTGACGGGAGATGTCTCCCGGACCAAATGGTGACCAAAAAGTCAGTGGTGGCCGTTTTGAGCCATTACCAGTATAAATAGCTGATGCTGGAGAGCTGTGGAGGTGCAACTGCACCCTGCGTGACGGGAGATGTCTCTCCCGTAGTCTTCTGCTCATCATATCGTTACTTATATGGTGATTACACCTCAGCTTCCTCCAACAAGGTGAGGAGAGTATTGGGGAAAGGATTGTAGCTTCTGTAATTGGTTATGCTATGAAGATAATGAGATAATGGAGCGAGTATAAGATTAACTCGCTACATCTGCAAACCCCAACTTGCACTACAAATGTGCACTTGACATATGGTAAGTAGCTGCGGGCAGCCCTAGACTGGGGATCCGGGCGCAGCACCCCCAAAACATAAACAGGCATTAGGGGCTCTAATGGCATAAAAGGAGGAGGGCGGGGTTTCGAGCGGAGCGGGGCTGGGCCAGAACAACAGAGGGAAGGCGTCAGAATCAGAATAATACAGGAAAAGATGCCCATGGGGCGAGCCTTGAAGTGGGGACAGA
>WNGS01108446.1:0-10116 GCA_020271785.1 Procambarus virginalis | reverse complement strand
CCCGTTCGGGTTGAACCTGGCACCTCGCGTGTTCACGCGCCTTACCGGGTATAGTGGCTCGTTTGCGTCTCCTAGGAGTTCGGGTGTTGGCCTACCTCGACGACTGGCTGGTCTGGGCTCCCAGCCGGTCTGCTTGCTTGCTAGCCAGGGATTTGGTTCTTTCCCAGCTCGCCGGGTTCGGGTTCCTGGTGAACTGGAGGAAGTCCCATCTGGTTCCCTCTCAGGTTCGGACTTGGCTGGGTCTCGTTTGGGACTCTCGCACCTCCTCCTTGTCTCTCCCTCCGGAGTCTCTCCAGCGGCTGCGGTCCCGCCTTCGTCTGTTTCTGGTGGGCCCTCGGGTCACCCGGCGGTTGCTCGAGGGGCTGTGCGGGAGCCTGAACTTCGCGATGCTGGTCTACCCGCCGGTCGGGTTTGGCTTCGTCGGCTGTTCTGGTTCCTTCGGGGTCACCCCTTCCGCCTCTCTCGCGATCGCAAGGTTCGACCCCCGGGGCCTTGCGTCGGTTGCTGCGTCACCGGCTTCCTCTTCGGGTTTTTCGGGGTTCGGTGCCATGGCGCCTTCCCGAGCCCTCGCTCGATGTGTACACGGATGCGTCGTCTCTAGGCTGGGTTTTGTGACCAGTGCTCACCAGGCCGGCCAGGGGCGTTGGGGTCCGTCCTTCCGTCGAGCTCACAGCACGGTGCGGGAGTTCGCGGCGGTGTGGTTTGCTCTTCGGAAGGTTCAGGTGGCCCGCGGATCAACGATCCGACTCCATTCGGACTGCTCTCCAGTGGTTCATTGCCTGAACCGCGGGGGTTCGATGCGGTCCTTGTCTCTTTGGGGTTGGTCGCTTCGGGTGACTCGTCTGCTGAGTTCTCGGGGTTTGGCTCTCCTGGCTGTTCACGTACGGGGCGTGTCCAACGTCTTGGCGGACGCCCTGTCTCGCTTCGTTCCCCTCTCCACGGAGTGGACGGTCGACGACGAGTCCTTCCGCTGGCTTTGCCAGACGTTCGGGCGTCCCGAGGTGGACCTCTTCGCGTCGGCGTGGTCGCGGCGTCTTCCCGTGTATGCGGCGCCCTTCCCCGATCGCGAGGCCGTCGGGGTCGACGCCTTGCGGCTCGACTGGTCGAGGTGGAGGTTCCTGTACCTCTTTCCCCCGGTTCAGCTGTTGCTCCAGGTCCTGACTCGCTTAGAGACTTACCAGGGGAGAGTTGTCCTTCTGGCCCCTTGGTGGCCGGCCCAGCCTTGGTTTCCGTTGCTGGTTGCTCGGTGTCCGAACCCGAGGGTTTTTCCGCGGCTCCGCCTCTTTCAGCAGATCGGGCCGGTACGTCACGTGGCTGGTTCGATCTTCTCCTCGAGTCTTCGCGTATGGTATTTTTGACTCGAGTTTATCATCATCTCTATGGTGATCAGGTGGCCTCCTTGTTGGTGTCTCACCTGCGGGCTTCCTCTCGGCGGCAGTATGAAGTTTCCTGGCGGTCCTTCTCTTTCTTTTTGCGTCTTCGTCGTGTTCATTCCTTGTCTGTTCGGGTGGTCTTGTCTTTCCTCTCGTGGTTGTTTCAGGACCGTCATCTTATGCCTAACACTGTCGCCTCCTATCGTGCGGCGCTGGCGGAGCCGCTTCAGCTTGCTTTCGGCATCGATGTCACGTCTGCGCCGTTTCGCAAGCTGTCTCGTGCTTTGTTTCACCTCCGGCCTGCTCATGCGCCGCCTGAGCCGTCCTGGTCTTTGGACAGGGTGCTCGCTTTCCTTTCGTCTCCTCGTTTCGTTGTGGCCCCTTCGGTCCGGGATTGTTTTTCCAAGGCTCTTTTCTTGTTGGCTTTGGCCTCTGGGGGTCGGGTCGGGGAGCTTCATGCTCTCCTCCGGCGCAGGGGCTTCTGCTCTTTTGGTCGTGGTGATAGTTTTGTTCGTTTGCAGCCGTCTCCTTCTTTTCTGGCAAAGAATGAGACTGCTGCGTTCCGGAGGGGTCCGTGGGTGGTTGATGCTTGGTTGGTCAGGCCGGGGGTGCATCATGTTTTGTGTCCGGTTGCGGCGCTTCGCCGTTATTTGCGCGCCACGGCTTCTGTGTCCGGGGACGCGCTTTGGGTTGATCCGGTTTCCCTTCTTCCCTGTTCGCGGGTGCGGGTCTCTCAGGTCGTCCGCAGGGTTATTAAGTCTAGCCAGCCTGCGGTCTATCCCCGTGCCCATGACGTTCGGAAGTTCGCGGCGCTTGCTGCCGTTTTTGGGAATATGTCGTGGTCTGATATTCGGGCGCGGGGTTTTTGGCGGTCGAACAGGGTCCTGGCTGCTCGTTACCTTGTCAATGTCCCTGGGCCCCGGCGGGCCTGTGTTGCGTTGGGTCGGCGGTTGCAGCCCGTTGTCTCGGCTTCGAGTTGAGGAGTGAGCGACGACCGCCTCCCGGGTAAGTCCCTCTCTTTTTTCCGTCTGTGGGTAGTTAGCTCCGGGGAGCCGACGGGGCTCCCCCCAGAAAACCAGCGTTGAATGTAATGAAACGCCATTTTCTGGGTGAGTCCCGGAGGCTCCCCGGCATCCCTCCCTCCCTCCGGTCGGCGGTTTTTTCGCGTTTTTGACATCCAGCCTCAAGAACTGAGGGTGGGTAGCCGGCGCGGAGGGTCTGGGGCTCCCCCTTCCCCCTCCCGGGGAGGGGGGAGCTGCGCAGACAGCGGCGCGGCAGCGTGTGACGTCACACTAGTTTGCTAGTTTTTCTTTTGGGAGTTCTATCCACTAGTTCGGCTTTTGGTAGCAATTTTAACCAGAATAGGGGTTTGTTTTGGGGCGCTTACCTTTCTGGGTGCCTGTCCCGGTCGATGGCAGACATAGAATGCTTCCAACCACACGGGGGCTTCTATAGGCCATTGCTCCCCGTGCCTCTCTGAGGGGGCCCGGTTCTGGCCGTGGTTCCCGGTAGGCCTAAGAACTCCATACACATGACTGATGCCAAAGTCTGACATTAGCATATCAGCCTGGGATAGCTCCGGGAGCCTCCGGGACTCACCCAGAAAATGGCGTTTCATTACATTCAACGCTGGTTTTTTAATGTTGCTCTTTATTTGGGTAAATTTATCTTCGTAGTATTTAGTTTTGGCTCGTCTAATTATCTTAGATAGCAGTAAAGAGTAATTCTTTGAGAATTCTTTAGAGACGGTTCCTATACTTCTTCTCAAGGTCATGTTTTTTATTAATGGATTTAAGTATTCCCTTTGTAAGCCAGGGATTGTTAAGCCTTTTGGTAGTGACTTGTTTTGTAAGCATAGGACAGTGGGTGTTATAAAGGCTTAGAGTTTTTTGAAGAAAAGATTGTACTGCTAGGTTGATGTCCCCTATGTTACCTAACTCTGACTCCCAGTTGACATTATCAGCAGCAGTTATAAAATTGCCTATAGCAGATTCATTGTGCAGCCTAAAACTTATCTCCCTTGACTCTAGAGGTGGTTTGTTAATGTTAGTTAAGAGAAATGTGGGGTAATGGTCTGTAGTACTGTCGGTGATTATACCTGAAGTAAGCGGAGAGGTTATGTTGGTCCAGATGTGATCTAGAGTCGTGGCAGTACTATCAGTGATTCTGGTAGGTCTAGTGATTAAGGGTATGAGGAAGCAGGAATTCATACAGTTGAGGAAGCTAACAGTAGTAGGGTGCTCAGGCTCGCAGAGGTCAATATTAAAGTCCCCTGCGATAATTAGATGGTTTTTGTTAAGTCTGTTATCGAGTATTAGATTTCTAAGGTTTGAATTGAATTCGGGCACATCAGTGTTAGGAATCCTATAGACTGCTCCCACAGACAGGATAGATTCGGTACCCTTTACTCTGAAACTGGCGAAGATATACTCCCCACAGCAGTCTCTAGTTCTAATTACTTTTAAGCATGTTAGTTCATGATGGTAGTAAAGAGCAGTACCACCACCTCTCTGAGTTTGACGACAGTTGTGAATTGCCAAGTAGTTAGGCATGTTAAAGAGTTGAGTAGTATCCTCTTTCAACCATGTTTCAGTAAGTACAATAAAAGTGAATTTGTTGTCAATAGTTTCAATTAAGGCACTAACATCATCGAAGTGTTTACCTAGGGATCTAACATTTAAGTTGATTACAGAGATATTGTGATTATGTGATAATACATTGTTTACATCATTTGCTGTAAAATATCTGCAGTTCAGATCATTAAAGTGATGATTGTCATAGATAGTGGATAAGAGGTTTAGTTCAGGGTCTAAACTTGCCTGCATAATAAGGATGGTTGCAGGAATACAAGGCAGGAATGGCAAATTACAAAAAAGAATTAAGACATAAAAGGGGAAATATATATAAAACAAGTCTATACAACACACAAACAAAATGAACAAAAAAAGAACAAAAAATGAGGTAGCTTACAGGTACTCTCAGGTACACTAGCTGTAAGTAAATAATTTCCATAAATGAGACACAGGCAAAGCCAGTGGTACAATGGAGTAAGAGAGGATGGCGAGGCTAGGCAACCTTAGTAATAAATGAAATCAGTGAAAAGTTGAGTAATAAACATAGGTTAATTTAAGCTAAGGATTATTTACTAAAAGTAGTAAGTTATGACCGTATACTTAAGAGGCATGAAGATATAATTAAGCACTCGGTTAATTGTGCCCAGAAAATGACTAGTAGAAGGTAAATTAAAAATTAATTAAAAAAGTGAAACAAAAAGAAATTAGGATACCTAGCCCGCACTACGTGACAAGGGGATTAATTATGTTGACTCATTGGGAGCGCTAATAAAGTTAGACAGACCACATTGGTTGAGGAAGGTGTTGAGGTTATCCTCATTAGTAATTGTAAACATTTTACCTGTTGATGTTTTCCTAACTTTAATCAAGCCATCTCTAACGAAGCACTGATGAATCGCGTCTGGGTTTTGATGACGGATTTGACGCAGGCGGTAGAGGAGGTGCTGTCTTTTTCTAGTCAAGCACTCGTTTATGTAAATTCCCTTTTTTTGGGACGCAGCTGTTTGGACAAGATGAAATTTAGTGGACTGGGAGGTCCACTAAATCCAGGTTTGTCTGCTATTGACTGGGGTTAGGCACCCAGAAATGTATGCATAACAAAACAAACCCCCCACATGGCAAGAAACTAACAACTAAAAACCAAAAACAGAGGTAGAACTCCCTCCGATCCCAACGAAACAAGCAAACATCACACTCCACTGCTGGGCTGCTTGTTCGTGCAGCCCTTCTCTCCCAGAGAGCCCGAGAGGGGAAGGGTGGCGCCCCGGACCTCCCTGCACCGGCTACTCAGTCATCCAGTTCGTTCGCTAATGTGATCCGGGGTGGACTCTTCTCTGGCCTCAAATGCCTTGGCGGTGTTTTGCCTTCGTGGCGACTTCTGTTGTGTTGTTGTGTGTGGTGGCCAGGTGTTCCTCATCAGTGCCTGGAGCTGCATGTGCTTAGGGGCTTCCTTCCCTAAGCTCCCTGCGAGTACTGCCCTTGCGTGTTAGGGTTATCTTCCCTGGGGGGTTCCGGAACCCATTTCCAAGGAAGTTCTTGCGCTCGGCATTTACCTCGCCCTTGGGGCCAGCTGGGACTTTGTGGCCCTTGTTTGGCTTTGGGTAGGAAGTGGTATCATGCTGGTTGGGGCATCAAGGTGCTGTGTAGCCTGCCCACCTAGCAGTGGCCGGTACCTGTTTCCTCTGGGGACGCTGTACTTTTGCGGGGTTTTTCGTTTGTTTTTGTTTTCTTGCCTGGTGGGGGTCTGCCTGGAGTGGCTATATTTCCACTAATAATATTATAGTAGTCCTCTGCTAGGCCCCCATGATTGTACATTTCGCAAAGGTTTCAGTTCACTCATCCCCCTTGTTGGCTTTCGGTTTTAAACACTTAGCAACACCGTGTCCAAGCTTCCCATATCAGTCTACCTATGGGCCTTGGAAAATCCTGTCAAGGCTTAGTAGACCATTGGATACATCTGCCGGGTCCTATCCCGCCTTGTGCAGGTTTGAAGGTTGCTGTGTGCTCTTGTCTCAGCTCAGGGTGACAGTCACCTCTTTTGCCTCCGTCATGCTACCTCTTGAGTCAATGGCACCTTTGACCCGGAGTCTTGCGAGTTGTGTTCTCTGCTTATTCTCCAATATTATTCTGATATTACTGTTAGGGTAAAGGCAGCATTCACGTGGCATGCTAGCTTTAGGTTGCTGCAACACGCTGGATTGGTTTCCCACCTGGATGCCCCGTGGCTGCCCCGCTTTGGTTATAGGGACCCAGACCTGGGGGCGTTAGTCGCTTTGACTTTGGTTCAGTCCATGCTCACTGGTCCTTGCCCTGATTTTTATCCTGCAACTTCCCTCCTTGCTTTTGGCTCCAAAACATCTGAGGGTTTTGGAGTTGAACAGTTGGTAATGATACTTGGGCAGGTTCGTGGGCTGCCCCATTCAGGTGGGGGATGGAGGCACTTGAATCAGTTCCTCCTATCTAGGCTTCTGGCTCCCACCAGCAGGCCCCATTCTTGTCAACCTTTCCCCTGGACTCTGCATTTTCTTCAGGGGTAGAGAGTATGGAAGACTGCTCTGCATCTGGTCCCGAATTGGGGGATCCCGGGGATGAGGAGGAGTTGATCTGGGGACCTTGGGCCCCTTTGACTCCGCTTGGGTGCTAGTGCCCTCTTTGTGCGGCTTGTAGTTGCAGGGGGAGGGGGTTTTCTATCCCCCCTTCCCTGTATGAGTATGATTTGGGTTCGGCTCCTCCCCGGGTTCAGTTCTGGGCCCCTTTGGGTACCATGTCCCCATCTTTCTGGAGGTTTTCTGCCTCGTATCTCCACATGGGATGTTCAGGAGGCTTTTACTGCATACCTCCTGTGAGACCTGAATTCTGCCTCCATTATGGATCCGCCCGCTTTTGAGATTGGTACTTCTTCCCTGTATTGGGTGCGTGCATTTGGAGGTTCCGGAGTCTTCCTGGCTGGCAAACTGCCCTTTGTTTTGTTGTGGGTGTGGAATAGGATCTGTTGGTTCCACAATAAATCACACTAATCAGAAATTACAGTAGCGGGAACGTTGGTTCGA
Organism: Procambarus virginalis; assembly: GCA_020271785.1. Taxonomy (NCBI): domain Eukaryota; kingdom Metazoa; phylum Arthropoda; class Malacostraca; order Decapoda; family Cambaridae; genus Procambarus; species Procambarus virginalis. The sequence goes on along the minus strand of WNGS01108446.1, from coordinate 3,120 downwards.
ACCTTCATCACGGCACTTGTGGATTAACCCTTGTATGGCGCCTGGCTATTTAGCATGTGTCACTCACAGGCGCATACCAAAAAAAAAAAAATTATATTTTCTTCTAAACCTGTTAATTTGTATTCACTGATCATGGGAAAAATAATAAAAAAAATTGCAAGTGGCATATATTGCCCGCTATAGGGCAGGGAAGTCTGGCAAAAAACAGGCGCTGACTCGGCATGCATCCCAGACGGTCTGTTGCTCACCAGCTGTCAGGCCAGAGTTGCCGCAAAGAGATAATTACCTAATTATTTCAATGTTTCTGATTGATTTTACATAGTTTTTTCCTGTAATATTATTCAATAGTGTGTAGTGTGATATATTTATATAATAAAATGAGTGAATCATCGCTGTACTCAAAAATATGGTGTGCATATTGTAGATTCAATTATTATGTTCATAAAACAGTGAACAAATACTTTGTTGGTTATTACACTATATACACAGGTTATATGTAAGTATCTGCATGTTTTGTTCACCATAACGAACCACTAAGTTGCTATTATGAGTCAAAACGTAACGAGGAGTGACCGCCACACACCAGCCAGCCACTCACTCCCTCAACACCTCACTCGCCCACATTCTCCTCCCACCATAGTGTTTTTGCTTTTATTCACTATATACAGACGTTATATATAAGTACAGTGGTACCTCGGAATACCAGTAATTTTTTTTTACCTAAGTGTAATTACCAAGTGTAGTTACAGGATGAGAGCTACGCTCGTGGTGTCCCGTCTTCCCAGCACTCTTTGTCATATAACGCTTTGAAACTACTGACGGTCTTGGCCTCCACCACCTTCTCCCCCAACTTGTTCCAACCGTCTACCACTCTGTTTGCGAAAGTGAATTTTCTTATATTTCTTCGGCATCTGTGTTTAGCCAGTTTATATCTATGACCTCTTGTTCTTCAAGTTCCAGGTCTCAGGAAATCTTTCCTGTCGATTTTATCAATTCCTGTTACTATTTTGTATGTAGTGATCATATCACCTCTTTTTCTTCTGTCTTCTAGTTTTGGCATATTTAATGCTTCTAACCTTTCCTCGTAGCTCTTACCCTTCAGTTCTGGGAGCCACTTAGTAGCATGTCTTTGTAGCATGTAGCATGTAGCATGTAGCATGACATATACAGTGTCCCTGTATATGAGTTTTTCGGAATACGAGCAGGATTTCCTCGGAAAATGTGTCTCGGAAGGCAAGGGTTACCTCGGAACGCGAGTTTGTTGATACGCGTTCAGGCCGACTTAGCGTGTGGTGGTACGGCAATCGTCGCCCCTCCGCCCCTCAGTTTACCATTGTCTCGCGCCCAGTGACTATCCCACATCAATTCTTCACAGGATTTTCAGTGTTTTGTTGGATTTTTAGTGATTTGACTATACAATTTGTTATTATATATCTCACCATGGGTCCCAAGAAAGCCAGTGGTAAGGATCAAGGCAAGAAAGCCCATGTGAGGATAACAATAGAGGAGAAATAAGAGATCATTCGGAAGCATGAGAACGGTACACGTGTTGTTGAACTTTGTAGGCAGTACAACAAAGCCACATCAACAATATGCACTATACTTAAGAAGAAAAATGAGATTATGAGTGCTAAAGTGGCAAAAGGAGTAAGAACAATGATGAAACAAAGACCACAAATACTTGAAGAAGTGGAAAAGTTGTTATTAACCCTCAAACCGCTAGGGGCCCAAATGGAATTCACACCCACAGGCCCAACAAAAAAAAAAATCCAAAAAATTCTTTCGTCTTATAGAAGTGTTCATTTTTGTTCCCTGATCACGGAAAAAATAACAAAAAAATCGTAGGTGGCATATTTTAGCAGCAATAGGGTAGGGAAGTGTAATTACCTAAGTGTAATTACCTAAGTGTAGTTACAGGATGAGAGCTACGCTCGTGGTGTCCCGTCTTCCCAGCACTCTTTGTCATATAACGCTTTGAAACTACTGACGGTCTTGGCCTCCACCACCTTCTCCCCTAACTTGTTCCAACCATCTACCACTCTGTTTGCGAAAGTGAATTTTCTTATATTTCTTCGGCATCTGTGTTTAGCTAGTTTATATCTATGACCTCTTGTTCTTGAAGTTCCAGGTCTCAGGATCTTCCCTATCGATTTTATCAATTCCTGTTACTATTTTGTATGTAGTGATCATATCACCTCTTTTTCTTCTGTCTTCTAGTTTTGGCATATTTAATACCTCTAACCTCTCCTTTAGCTCTTGCCCTTCAGTTCTGGGAGCCACTTAGTAGCATGTCTTTGCACTTTTTCCAGTTTGTTGATGTGCTTCTTAAGATATGGGCACCACACAACCGCTGCATATTCTAGCTTTGGCCTAACAAAAGTCGTGAACAATTTCTTTAGTATATCGCCATCCTTGTATTTAAAAGCAATTCTGAAGTTAGAAAGTGGTCAAATGCAGTATTTGGAGCTTTCACAGAAACCCATGCAGGGGAATTCTTAGACAGTGAGTCTGGATTCCAGGATATAACCTATACAGGTGTGATAGGAAAATTAGGTCACATGGAGGAGTGGGTCTGTATATTAGGGAAGACCTTGTGTGCTCGGAGCTCCTTAACATTACAAATGAGGTGATAGAGGTACTGGGATTAAAAATAGAGAAAATAAATTTAGTGATTATTCTAATATACAAACCGCCAGATGCAACGGCTGAGGAATTCACAGAACAGATAAACAAAATAGAGAATAGCCTTGATAATTTGGAGGAACCCAATACCTGATATTATCTTCCTAGGTGACTTCAACTTGCCTAGTCTCTCAAGTGGAGAATAGCAAACATAATATTATACCAGGGAATCTATCAGGACCTAAAACACAGATTAGAGAACTACTTAGATTCTGTGACAAATTTCACTCAATCAGCAGATATCGGAGCCAACGAGAATGAAAATATTCTAGATCTGGTCTTTACGAACAATGAGAGACATTATCAGAGCATTACGATATCAGATACCACATTTCAGATCACAAGCTCATTGAAGTGCAAACGACCATCAATACTCAGAATAGACCTAAAACGTGATAAAAGCGAGAGGGGCTATTCAGTAAATTCAATTTTAATAAT
>WNGS01108405.1:8171-20295 GCA_020271785.1 Procambarus virginalis | reverse complement strand
GGGAGATGATGGTACACTACCCTGGGAGACGATGGTACACTACCCTGGGAGACGATGGTACACTACCCTGGGAGATGATGATACACCACCCTGGGAGATGATGGTACACTACCCTGGGAGACGATGGTACACCACCCTGGAAGATGATGGTACACCACCCTGGGAGACGATGGTACACCACCCTGGGAGACGATGGTACACCACCCTGGGAGATGATGGTACACCACCCTGGGTGACGATGGTACACCACCCTGGGAGACGCAGGTACATCACCCTGGGAGACGATGGTACACTATACTGGGAGACGATGGTACACCACCCTGGGAGACGATGGTACACTACCCTGGGAGACGATGGTACACCACCCTGGGTGACGCAGGTACATCACCCTGGGAGATGATGGTACACCAACCTGAGAGATGATGGTACATCACCCTGGGAGATGATGGTACATCACCCTGGGAGACGATGGTACACTACCCTGGGAGATGATGGTACATCACCCTGGGAGACGATGGTACATCAACCTTGGAGACGATGGTACATCACCCTGGGAGACGATGGTACATCAACCTGGGAGACAATGGTACACCACCCTGGGAGACGATGGTACATCACCCTGGGAGATGATGGTACATCACCCTGGGAGACGATGGTACACCACCCTGTGAGACGATGGTACATCAACCTGGGAGACGATGGTACATCACCCTGGGAGACGATGGTACATCACCCTGGGAGACGATGGTACACTACCCTGGGAGACGATCGTACACCACCCTGGGAGACGATGGTACATCAACCTGGGAGACGATGGTACACTACCCTGGGAGACTGGTACACCACCCTGGGAGAAGATGGTACACCACCCTGGGAGACGATGGTACACCACACTGGGAGACGATGGTACACCACCCTGGGAGACGATGGTACATCAACCTGGGAGACGATGGTACAGTACCCTAGGAGACTGGTACACCACCCTAGGAGATGATGGTACACCACCCTGGGAGACGATGGTACACCACCCTGGGAGACGATGGTACATCACCCTGGGAGATGATGGTACACTACCCTGGGAGATGATAGTACACCACCCTGGGAGACGATGGTACACCACCCTGGGAGACGATGGTACATCAACCTGGGAGACGATGGTACACCACCCTGGGAGACGATGGTGCACTACCCTGGGAGACTGGTACACCACCCTGGGAGACGATGGTACATCAACCTGGGAGACGATGGTACGCCACCCTGGGAGATGATGGTACACCACCCTGGGAGACGATGGTACATCAACCTAGGAGACGATGGTACACTACCCTGGGAGACGATGGTGCACTACCCTGGAAGACGATGGTACACTAGCCTGGGAGACGATGGTGCACTACCCTGGGAGACGATGGTACACCACCCTGGGAGACGATAGTACATCACCCTGGGAGACGATGGTACATCACCCTGGGAGACGATGGTACACTACCCTGAGTGACGATAGTGCACTACCCCTGGGAGACGATGGTACACTACCCTGGGAGACGATGGTGCACTACCCTGGGAGACGATGGTACACTACACTGGGAGACTGGTACACCACCCTGGGAGACGATGGTACACTACCCTGGGAGACGATGGTACATCACCCTGGGAGACGATGGTACATCACCCTGGGAGACGATGGTACACTACACTGGGAGACGATGGTACACTACCCTGGGAGACTGGTACATCACCCTGGGAGACGATGGTACACTACCCTGGGAGACGATGGTACACTACCCTTAGAGATGATGGTACATCACCCTGGGAGACTGGTACACCACCCTGGGAGACTGGTACATCACCCTGGGAGACGATGGTACATCACCCTGGGAGATGATGGTACACCACCCTGGGAGACGATGGTACACCACCCTGGGATACGATGGTACACCACCCTGGGAGATGATGGTACACTACCCTGGGAGATGATGGTACACCATCCTGGGAGACGATGGTACACCACCCTGGGAGACGATGGTACACCACCCTGGGAGATGATGGTACACCACCCTGGGAGACGATGGTACACCAACCTGTGAGACGCAGGTACATCACCGTGGGAGACGATGGTACACTACCCTGGGAGACGATGGTACACCACCCTGGGAGACGATGGTACACTACCCTGGGAGACGATGGTACACCACCCTGGGAGACGCAGGTACATCACCCTGGGAGATGATGGTACACCACCCTGGGAGATAATGGTACATCACCCTGGGAGATGATGGTACATCACCCTGGGAGACGATGGTACACAACCCTGGGTGATGATGGTACATCACCCTGGGAGACGATGGTACACCACCCTGGGAGATGATGGTACACCACCCTGGGAGACGATGGTACATCAACCTGGGAGACGATGGTACATCACCCTGGGAGACGATGGTACATCAACCTGGGAGACGATGGTACACCACCCTGGGAGGCGATGGTACATCACCCTGGGAGATGATGGTACATCACCCTGGGAGACGATGGTACACCACACTGCGAGACGATGGTACATCAACCTGGGAGACGGTGGTACATCACCCTGGGAGACGATGGTACATCACCCTGGGAGACGATGGTACACTACCCTGGGAGACGATCGTACACCACCCTGGGAGACGATGGTACATCAACCTGGGAGACGATGGTACACTACCCTGGGAGACTGGTACACCACCCTGGGAGATGATGGTACACCACCCTGGGAGACGATGGTACACCACCTTTGGAGACGCAGGTACACCACCCTGGGAGACGATGGTACATCAACCTGGGAGATGATGGTACACTTCCCTGGGAGACTGGTACACCACCCTGGGAGATGATGGTACACCACCCTGGGAGACGATGGTACACCCCCTGGGAGACGATGGTACACCACCCTGGGAGACGATGGTACACCACCCTGGGAGACGATGGTACATCACCCTGGGAGATGATGGTACATCACCCTGGGAGATGATGGTACACTACCCTGGGAGATGATAGTACACCACCCTGGGAGACGATGGTACACCATCCTGGAAGACGATGGAACATCAACCTGGGAGACGATGGTACACCACCCTGGGAGACGATGGTGCACTACCATGGGAGACTGGTACACCACTCTGGGAGACGATGGTACATCAACCTGGGAGACGATGGTACGCCACCCTGGGAGACGATGGTACACCACCCTGGGAGACGATGGTACTTCACCCTGGGAGACGATGGTACCCTACCCTGGGAGACGATGGTGCACTACCCTGGGAGACGATGGTACACTAGCCTGGGAGACGATGGTGCACTACCCTGGGAGACGATGGTACACCACCCTGGGAGACGATGGTTCCTCACCCTGGGAGACGATGGTACATCACCCTGGGAGACGATGGTACACTACCCTGGAAGACGATGGTGCACTACTCTGGGAGACGATGGTACACTACCCTGGGAGACGATGGTGCACTACCCTGGGAGATGATGGTACACTACCGTGGGAGACTGGTACACCACCCTGGGAGACGATGGTACACTACCCTGGGAGACGATGGTACATCACCCTGGGAGACGATGGTACATCACCCTGGGAGACGATGGTACACCAACCTGGGAGACGATGGTACACCACCCTGGGAGACGATGGTACACTACCCTGGGAGACGATGGTACACTACCCTGGGAGACTGGTACATCACCCTGGGAGACGATTGTACATACCCTGGGAGACGATGGTACACTACCCTGGGAGATGATAGTACACCACCCTGGGAGACTGGTACACCACCCTGGGAGACTGGTAAATCACCCTGGGAGACGATGGTACATCACCCTGGGAGACGATGGTACATCACCCTGGGAGACTATGGTACACTACCCTGGGAGATGATGGTTCACCACCCTGGGAGACTGGTACACCACCCTGGGAGACTGGTACATCACCCTGGGAGACGATGGTACATCACCCTGGGAGACGATGGTACATCACCCTGGAGACGATGGTACACTACCCTGGGAGACTGGTACACCACCCTGGGAGACGATGGTACATCACCCTGGGAGACGATGGTACATCACCCTGGGAGACGATGGTACACTACCCTGGGAGACTGGTACACCACCCTGGGAGACGATGGTACACTACCCTGGGAGACGATGGTACACCACCCTGGGAGACGATGGTACACCACCCTGGGAGACGATGGTACACCACCCTGGGAGATGGTACACCACCCTGGGAGACGATGGTACACCACCCTGGGAGACGATGGTACACCACCCTGGGAGACGATGGTACACCACCCTGGGAGACGATGGTACATCAACCTGGGAGACGATGGTACATCACCCTGGGAGACGATGGTACATCAACCTGGGAGACGATGGTACACCACCCTGGGAGGCGATGGTACATCACCCTGGGAGATGATGGTACATCACCCTGGGAGACGATGGTACACCATACTGCGAGACGATGGTACATCAACCTGGGAGACGGTGGTACATCACCCTGGGAGACGATGGTACATCACCCTGGGAGACGATGGTACACTACCCTGGGAGACGATCGTACACCACCCTGGGAGACGATGGTACATCAACCTGGGAGACGATGGTACACTACCCTGGGAGACTGGTACACCACCCTGGGAGATGATGGTACACCACCCTGGGAGACGATGGTACACCACCTTGGAGACGCAGGTACACCACCCTGGGAGACGATGGTACACCACCTTGGAGACGCAGGTACACCACCCTGGGAGACGATGGTACATCAACCTGGGAGATGATGGTACATTTCCCTGGGAGACTGGTACACCACCCTGGGAGATGATGGTACACCACCCTGGGAGACGATGGTACACCCCCCTGGGAGACGATGGTACACCACCCTGGGAGACGATGGTACACCACCCTGGGAGACGATGGTACATCACCCTGGGAGATGATGGTACATCACCCTGGGAGATGATGGTACACTACCCTGGGAGATGATAGTACACCACCCTGGGAGACGATGGTACACCATCCTGGAAGACGATGGAACATCAACCTGGGAGACGATGGTACACCACCCTGGGAGACGATGGTGCACTACCATGGGAGACTGGTACACCACCCTGGGAGACGATGGTACATCAACCTGGGAGACGATGGTACGCCACCCTGGGAGACGATGGTACACCACCCTGGGAGACGATGGTACTTCACCCTGGGAGACGATGGTACCCTACCCTGGGAGACGATGGTACACTACCCTGGGAGACGATGGTACACTAGCCTGGGAGACGATGGTGCACTACCCTGGGAGACGATGGTACACCACCCTGGGAGACGATGGTACATCACCCTGGGAGACGATGGTACATCACCCTGGGAGACGATGGTACACTACCCTGGAAGACGGTGCACTACTCTGGGAGACGATGGTACACTACCCTGGGAGACGATGGTGCACTACCCTGGGAGATGATGGTACACTACCGTGGGAGACTGGTACACCACCCTGGGAGACGATGGTACACTACCCTGGGAGACGATGGTACATCACCCTGGGAGACGATGGTACATCACCCTGGGAGACGATGGTACACCAACCTGGGAGACGATGGTACACCACCCTGGGAGACGATGGTACACTACCCTGGGAGACGATGGTACACTACCCTGGGAGACTGGTACATCACCTGGGAGACGATTGTACACTACCCTGGGAGACGATGGTACACTACCCTGGGAGATGATAGTACACCACCCTGGGAGACTGGTACACCACCCTGGGAGACTGGTAAATCACCCTGGGAGACGATGGTACATCACCCTGGGAGACGATGGTACATCACCCTGGGAGACTATGGTACACTACCCTGGGAGATGATGGTTCACCACCCTGGGAGACTGGTACACCACCCTGGGAGACTGGTACATCACCCTGGGAGACGATGGTACATCACCCTGGGAGACGATGGTACATCACCTCGGAGACGATGGTACACTACCCTGGGAGACTGGTACACCACCCTGGGAGACGATGGTACATCACCCTGGGAGACGATGGTACATCACCCTGGGAGACGATGGTACACTACCCTGGGAGACGATGGTACACCACCCTGGGAGACGATGGTACACCACCCTGGGAGACGATGATACACCACCCTGGGAGACTGGTACACCACCCTGGGAGACGATGGTACACCACCCTGGGAGACGATGGCACACCACCCTGGGAGACGATGGTACACCACCCTGGGAGACGATGGTACACCACCCTGGGAGACGATGGTACACCACCCTGGGAGACTGGTACATCACCCTGAGGACGATGGTACACTACCCTGGGAGACGATGGTACACCACCCTGGGAGACTGGTACATCACCCTGGGAGACGATGGTACATTACCCTGGGAGACTGGTACATCACCCTGGGAGACGATGGTACACCTCCCTGGGAGATGATGGTACATCACCCTGGGAGATGATGGTACATCACCCTGGGAGACGATGGTACACAACCCTGGGTGATGATGGTACATCACCCTGGGAGACGATGGTACACCACCCTGGGAGATGATGGTACACAACCCTGGGAGACGATGGTACATCAACCTGGGAGACGATGGTACATCACCCTGGGAGACGATGGTACATCAACCTGGGAGACGATGGTACATCACCCTGGGAGATGATGGTACATCACCCTGGGAGACGATGGTACACCAGACTGCGAGACGATGGTACATCAACCTGGGAGACGGTGGTACATCACCCTGGGAGACGATGGTACATCACCCTGGGAGACGATGGTACACTACCCTGGGAGACGATCGTACACCACCCTGGGAGACGATGGTACATCAACCTGGGAGACGATGGTACACTACCCTGGGAGACTGGTACACCACCCTGGGAGATGATGGTACACCACCCTGGGAGACGATGGTTCACCACCTTTGGAGACGCAGGTACACCACCCTGGGAGACGATGGTACATCAACCTGGGAGATGATGGTACACTTCCCTGGGAGACTGGTACACCACCCTGGGAGATGATGGTACACCACCCTGGGAGACGATGGTACACCACCTGGGAGACGATGGTACACCACCCTGGGAGACGATGGTACACCACCCTGGGAGACGATGGTACATCACCCTGGGAGAGATGGTACATCACCCTGGAGAGATGATGGTACACTACCCTGGGAGATGATAGTACACACCTGGGAGACGATGGTACACCATCCTGGAAGACGATGGAACATCACCTGGGAGACGATGGTACACCACCCTGGGAGACGATGGTGCACTACCATGGGAGACTGGTACACCACCCTGGGAGACGATGGTACATCAACCTGGGAGACGATGGTACGCCACCCTGGGAGACGATGGTACACCACCCTGGGAGACGATGGTACTTCACCCTGGGAGACGATGGTACCCTACCCTGGGAGACGATGGTGCACTACCCTGGGAGACGATGGTACACTAGCCTGGGAGACGACGTGGTGCACTACCCTGGGAGACGATGGTACACCACCCTGGGAGACGATGGTACATCACCCTGGGAGACGATGGTACATCACCCTGGGAGACGATGGTACACTACCCTGGGAGACGATGGTGCACTACTCTGGGAGACGATGGTACACTACCCTGGGAGACGAGGTGTACACTACCCTGGGAGATGATGGTACACTACCGTGGGAGACTGGTACACCACCCTGGGAGACGATGGTACACTACCCTGGGAGACGATGGTACATCACCCTGGGAGACGATGGTACATCACCCTGGGAGACGATGGTACACCAACCTGGGAGACGATGGTACACCACCCTGGGAGACGATGGTACACTACCCTGGGAGACGATGGTACACTACCCTGGGAGACTGGTACATCACCCTGGGAGACGATGGTACACTACCCTGGGAGACGATGGTACACTACCCTGGGAGATGATAGTACACCACCCTGGGAGACTGGTACACCACCCTGGGAGATGGTAAATCACCCTGGGAGACGATGGTACATACCCTGGGAAACGATGGTACATCACCCTGGGAGACGATGGTACACTACCCTGGGAGATGATGGTACACCACCCTGGGAGACTGGTACACCACCCTGGGAGACGGTACACACCTGGGAGACGATGGTACATCACCTGGGAGACGATGGTACATCACCCTGGGAGACGATGGTACACTACCCGGGAGACTGGTACACCACCCTGGGAGACGATGGTACACACCCTGGGAGACGATGGTACATCACCCTGGGAGACGATGGTACACTACCTGGGAGACTGGTACACCACCCTGGGAGACGATGGTACACTACCCTGGGAGACGATGGTACACCACCCTGGGAGACGATGGTACACCACCCTGGGAGACGATGATACACACCCTGGGAGACTGGTACCACCCTGGGAGACGATGGTACACCACCCTGGGAGACATGGTACACCACCCTGGGAGACGATGGTACACCACCCTGGGAGACGATGGTACACCACCCTGGGAGACGATGGTACACTACCCTGGGAGACTGGTACATCACCTGAGGACGATGGTACACTACCCTGGGAGAAGATGGTACACACCCTGGGAGACTGGTACATCACCCTGGGAGACGATGGTACACTACCCTGGGAGACTGTACATCACCCTGGGAGACGATGGTACACCTCCCTGGGAGACTGGTACACCACCTGGGAGACGATGGTACACTACCCTGGGAGACGATGGTACACTACCCTGGGAGACGGTACATCACCTGGGAGACGATGTACACTACCCTGGGAGACGATGGTACACTACCTGGGAGACGATGGTACACCACCCTGGGAGACTGGTACACCACCCTGGGAGACTGGTACATCACCCTGGGAGACGATGGTACATCACCTGGGAGACGATGGTACATCACCCTGGGAGACGATGGTACACTACCTGGGAGATGATGGTACACCACCCTGGGAGACTGGTACACCACCCTGGGAGACTGGTACATCACCCTGGGAGACGATGGTACATCACCCTGGGAGACGATCTTACACTACCCTGGGAGACTGGTAACACCCTGGGAGACGATGGTACATCACCCTGGGAGACGATGGTATCACCCTGGGAGACGATGGTACACTACCCTGGGAGACTGGTACACCACCCTGGGAGACGATGGTACACTACCCTGGGAGACGATGGTACACCCCCTGGGAGACGATGGTACACCACCCTGGGAGACGATGATTACACCACCCTGGAGACTGGTACACCACCCTGGGAGACGATGGTACACCACCCTGGGAGACGAGGGTACAACACCTGGGAGACGACGGTACACCACCCTGGGAGACTGATGGTACACCATCCTGGGAGACGATGGTACACTACCCTGGGAGACGGTACATCAACCTGGTTGATACCTGGTTGATGGGGTTCTGGGAGTTCTTATACTCCCCAAGCCCGGCCCGAGGCCAGGCTCGACTTGTGAGAGTTTGATCCACCAGGCTGTGGCTTGGAGCGGCCCGCAGACACCTACCCACACAGGCCGGCCTGATCGGACTTCTCTTAGGAAAGCAGCCAGTTTTCTCTTGAAGATGGCCACGGTTTGTTCCGGCAATATTATTATAGTCCGCTGGTAGGACGTTTGAACAACCGCGGACCTCTGATGTTTTAGACAGTGTTCTCTGATTGTGCCTATGGCACCCTCTGCTCTTCACTGGTTCAATCTTGCATTTTCTTCCATATCGTTTCACTCCAGTACGTTGTTATTTTACTGTTAGATTTGGGACCTGGCCCTCCAGTATTTTCCACGTGTATATATTTGGTATCTCTTGGTCTCCTTTCTAGAGAGTCCACTTGAAGAGCTTTGAGACGTCCCAATAATTTAGGTGTGTTTTATCTCGTCTATGGCGTTGCGCTATCTATGTTCTCTGTATTCCCTCTAATTTCAGCAATCTCTCCTCTCTGAGGGGGATAGTGAGTACTGAGCAGTACTTCGAGACGGAACAACACAAGTGACTTGAAGAGTACAACCATTGTGATGGGATCCCTGGGATTTGAAAGTTCTCGTATTCCATCCGATCATTTTTCTGGCTTGATGCGATATTTGCTTGGTTATGCTCCCTAAACGTTTGATCGTCGGACATCATTATTCCCAAATCCTTGACATGCTGTTTTTCTACTAGCGGAAGATTTGATTGTGTTTTGTACCCTGTATTATGTTTTCAGATCCTCATTTTTGCCCCGTACCTGAGTACCTGAAATTTAGTACTGTTAAACATAATATTATTTTCTGCTGCCAATCGAAAACTTTGTTGACATCTGGGTGTAGTTTTTCAATGTCTTCGCAGAGGTAATTTTCATGCTGATTTTTGTGTCATCTGCGAAGGATGACACGAAGTTGTGATGTGTATTTTTGTCTATATCAGATATAAGAATAGGAACAGTAGCGGTGCAAGGACCCCCGTGGCCCCCTTCGAGGTACAGAGCTTTACAATCGCTTGGACTCGATTTTATCTGATTGACTGTTACTATTTGTGTTCTGTTCGACAGGAAATTGAGTATTCCAGCGTCCTACTTTCCAGTTATTCCCATTGACCTCATTTTGTGCACAATCACTCCCCTAATTGGTCACACTTTGTCGAAAGCCTTTGCAAAGTGTTTGTATACAACATCTGCATTTGCTTTCTTCTAGGGCTTCTGTGATTTTGCTATAGTGGTTGAGTAACGGTGACAGACAGGATCTTCCCGCTCTAAATCCTGTTGTCCTGGATTGTGCAAGTTCATTGTTTTTCCATAAAACTAGAAATTTGATTCTAATCCACTCTTTCAAACACTTTTACTATGTGGTGATGTAGTGCAACTGGCCTATAATTTTTTGCCAAGGCTTTACTCCCCCCCCTTGTGCAACGGAGCTATATCTGCAGATTAAGTGCTGCTGGTATCTCCCTTGTATCTAGGCTCTTTCTCCAAATTACGATGAGTGCTCTCGCTACTGGTACTTTACATTTCTTTATGACTATTGAATCCCATGAGTCAGGCCCAGGGGCTTAGTGCATGGGCATATTGTCAATTTCTCTTCAAAGTCTTCCGAGTTTGTGGTTGTGGTAATATCCGTTATATATTGCAGCTGAATGTCATTCATAAATAAACTGTCTGGGTCATCAACTTTACTGTTGTTCATTGGTGTGCTAAAACATAGCCTCATACTGGCTTGTTAGAATTTCACTAATCTCTTTGTTGTCCTCTGCGTACAAACCTTCATGTGTAAGTATAGGTCCAATACTGGCTCGAGGTTTTGGATTTGATTGGTATGCGTGAAAAATATTTCGGCATTTTTCCTTATCTCTTGTTTAGCTTTCTGTTCCAATTCCAGTTCCTCAGACTCATATGATCGCGTCACACATGTGTTCTATTTGCTCTTCGATCTCCCTGCTTAGCATTATTTTCCTTGCTTGTGATAGTTGTGTTTGCCGATAGCATTTCCGTTATTTTTTTTTCCTTCTCCTGTACAGTCGTCTGCGTTCTCTTTCCTATGTGTTCCTCTTTCTGCCCCTCCTCACGAAGGACCGGTTCTTCAAACAGACCTTGTAAGCTTCAGCTGTCAGTTGAGCTATTCCCTGTGTGGGAGTTTGGTCGCTTAAGACCGTTCTCCATTGAATGGTTGAAAGGTCTACATTTATTTTTTCCCAGTCGATCCTCTTATTGTTGAAATTGATTTGATTGAATATCTCCTTCCTCGCTTGTTGGGTCTCTTAGATTTACTACCGTTATTTATGCTAGTTCGCACTTCAATGAGCTTATGGTATCTGAGTAAGAAGTATCTGAGATTGTTATGTCTCTCGATTATGTCATCATTGTTTGTGAATAACAAGTCTAGTGTGTTTTTCGTTCCTAGTTGGTTCTGTAATCTGTGTATGAGCGATGAGCTTTTGTCACAGAATCTCAAAAGTTCTCTGACCTGTGGCTGGTTATTTCCCGAGTCATTCGCTGCTATGATATTTGTGTTTGCCATTCTCCATCTTAGACTCGGTAAATGGAAAGCTCCAGGAAGATAATATCTGGAGCTGGGTTTGCTAA
>WNGS01108404.1:0-10462 GCA_020271785.1 Procambarus virginalis | reverse complement strand
CACACACACACACACACACACACACACACACACACACACACACACTAATACCTCTATTCACCTTGCAGTAAATAGGAACCTGAAAGTCAAATAAATTAAAATATTTAATACACACACATATATGTTTCACATGAATTTGGATGAGGGCACACTGAGGGCTGATGGCCCGTCCCTGTGTGTGTGTGTGTGTGTGTGTGTGTGTGTGTGTGTACGTGTGTACGTGTGTGTACGTGTGTGTGTTTCATGTGTGCGTGTGTGTGTTTGTGTGTGTACTCACCTAGTTGTGGTTGCGAGGGTCGAGCTACGGCTCTTTGATCCCACCTCTCAACTGGCAATTAACTGATGTACAGATTCCTGAGCCTACTGGGCTCTATCATATCTGCATTTGAAACTGTGTATTGAGTCAGCCTCCACCACTTCACTGCCTAATACATTCCATCTATTAACTACTCTGACACTGAAAAAGTTCTTTCTAACATCCCAGTGGCTCATTTGAGTACTAAGTTTCCACCTGTGTCCCCTTGTTCGCCTACCACCCGTGTTAAACTGTTTATCTTTATGTACCCTATCAATTGCTCTGAGAATTTTGTAGGTAGTGGTCATGTCTCCCCTTACTCTTCTGTCTTCCAGTGTCATGAGGTGCATTTCTCGCAGCCTGTCCTCGTAACTCATGTCTCTTAGACCTTGGACTAGCCTATTGGCATACCACTAACCTTTTTCAAGCTTCGTCTTGTGCTTGACAAGGTGTGTGTGTGTGTGTAACACACACGTACTTTATTATGTGGTACGTATGTACTACATAATTGTAAGGCGTTTGCTGAATTAGAAAAGTCGGCTAGCAGTCCCCCTTAACGACACAATTAACTCATTACATAAAAAATACGTGGCTGTGCAACAGTGTGTGGGAATTGGGGAACTGGTGTGCATTCAGACGACTGGTGAGGACCAACAATGACGTAGAAGGATGGCACCAGCATCTGAATCAAAGGGCAGTGAGGGACAACTTGGCTTTGTATATTTTAATCCCTTTACTGTACCGTGAGGCGTCCCTGGTAACCTTGCAATACCAACTGGTTTCTGATCAAAAGCTAAAGTCCAATCGCCGCAAGGGCAATAAAGAGAAACAAGAACATTTGCGGAAGCTTTGGGACCGTTACGAGGAAAAACAGATAAGCACCTCACAGTTCCTCAAGGAATGTTCGCGTTTTATCCCAGGAAGTGCCTGAACTAGAATTAGAAAACGGCAGTCTGTTTACTGGTTGTTATTTAACTTAAGTTAGTTGTAAATGATAATGTAAAAATAGCCACCGAGAACTGATGAGTTGGCCAAGACTTTTGCTCGTAAAGAGGGGATTGATTACCAACTTGGACTGCCTTTGAGCAGCCTAAGGGCAGCAATATCCCAGGAACATCAACTAAATTTCGGAGACTTGAGGCAAAGTGAAATTCACACCAGTTACTCCATCTATCGTCATCCTATTATGCAGGAAGAACCGCACGTCTATGGGTCATCCAATAATGTTAGCAGACTTCTAGATGTTACCACTGCTAGGCTTAGGCTCGGCTACAAGTACCTCTGGGAGTTTGTAACATCTGCTGATGTAGATTTGACTAAATGTAAACTCTGTCAGCAGAACTATTCGCATACTTTGCGTCATTATATAATGGAATGTGAAAAAATCGCGGAATTTAGAGATAATACCATCAATAGTGTCCAAGAAATGTGTAAGTACTTCATTCATAATGATGTGCTGCTCGAAATCTTAGCGAAGTATCCAAAATTTGTTTACTGTAGGTAATGCATGCACATGACTGTAAAGCTGCCACCCAGCTGGGTGGGTGTGGAGCACATGACTGTAAAGCTGCTGCCCAGTTGGGTGGGTGTAGAGCACATGACTGTAAAGCTGCCGCCCAGTTGGGTGGGTGTGGAGAACATGACTGTAAAACTGCCGCCCAGTTTTTTTTTTTTTTTTTTTTTGAGATATATACAAGAGTTGTTACATTCTTGTACAGCCACTAGTACGCGTAGCGTTTCGGGCAGGTCCCTGGAATACGATCCCCTGGCGCGAAGAATCGTTTTTTCATCCAAGTACACATTTTACTGTTGCGTTAAACAGAGGCTACAGTTAAGGAATTGCGCCCAGTAAATCCTCCCCGGCCAGGATACGAACCCATGACATAGCGCTCGCGGAACGCCAGGCGAGTGTCTTACCACTACACCACGGAGACTGCTCCGTGGTGTAGCTCCACGGAGACTGCTCCACGGAGACTACACCACGGAGTTGGGTGGGTGTGGAGCACATGACTGTAAAGCTTCTGCCCAGTTGGGTGGGTGTGGAGCACATGACTGTAAAGCTACCGCCCAGTTGGGTGGGTGTGGAGCAAGACTAGTAACTGTGTGACTCACCATAGATGTAAAGTGCCTTGTATAGTGACTGTTGTGAGCCTCTTGTTGATCACTTGTGACACAAAAGATTATGATGTGTGTATTTGTGTCGGTGATTAGATATGTATGTGTATGTATATATGTATACGTATATATATATATATATATATATATATATATATATATATATATATATATATATATAATATATATATATATATATATATATATATATATTTTTTACGCTGTGCCACAGTGTGGGCACAGCGTTACGCCCAATTTTGTTACGCCCAATTTTACACGCTGTGCCACAGAGTGGGCCTCTCGTGCAGGCCCATCACCTCAACCACCATCCCCAAAAGCCCACAGGCAATCCAGCTGGGATGGCCCCATTGTAGACAAAGTTGCTGCAGAGTGCCTGGGTGCTGCATCAACACAGCACGACATTGCTCGCCTCACAGCAGTAGCAGCCCCTCATGCAGGGGATTTCCTGTTAGCAACCCCAATGTCGGCAACTGGCACGCGTCTCACACCACACGCCCTCCGAATTGCTGTGGCCCTCCGCCTTGCTGCCCCAATCCACACCAGATATAGGTGTATTTGCGGCGAGGTGGTGGCTGACAGGTACGGCCACCATGGCCTACTCTGCCAAAGCACGGGAGGATGGCACTCGAGGCACAGTGAAGTTAACGACATCATCAAGAGGAGCCTCACCACAGCTGGATGCCCAGCCGAGAGAGAGCCTCGTTACCTAACGCCCCGTAACTCTGATGCTCTTATTGGTCGCCCGGATGGTATCACAGTGAACCCCTGGAAGAATGGCAAGCAGTTGGTATGGGACTACACGTGCGTATCAACCCTGGCTAACACCTACATTGACCTCAGTGTTGCACAACCAGGTGGCGCTGCCACCCACAGGGAAGCAGCCAAATCCCGTAAGTATAGAGAACTTGATCACCACTACAATTTTGTCCCCATTGCTTCTGAGACACTCGGCGCCTGGGGTAAAAGTGCTACCAGTTTTTTGAAGGAACTGGGTTCTAGGCTCATTGAAACAACAAGGGACCCTAGAGCTGCCAGCTTTCTTTTCCAGCGCCTCAGCGTGGCGATACAGAGGGGAAATGCGCACTGCATCCAGGGTTCCTGCCCGCCATCTGAGGAGCTGGAGGAACTCGACAACCTATGATAACCATCTTTGTAACCTATATGTAACTCCTTTTTTGTAACACAGTTCAAATAAAGCAAATATATATGTGTACATACAAAAGAATGGGGGTGGTAGGAGAAGAAAATATTAGTGTTCAGTGAGAAACCACAAGGTCTCCTCTGAATACGTTTTATTTTCTTCTCCGAGGCTATGGGTCCCCACATTGGCACCAGAGGTGGTACCCTCACAAACTTTTATTTATATATATATATATATATATATATATATATATATATATATATATATATATATATATATATATATATATATATATATATATATATATATATATATATGTACATGTATGTATGAGAGTGTGTACATGTATATATAATATTAATAATTTGTAACTAGCGTCACAAATTGTTATTTGCTTAGCTAAACGAACTAGAGGGTTCAGTTCCTGAACCGATTATGGGCCTCTGTAATCCTTTACACCACCGCCCACGGGATGGGTATGGGGTGCATAATAAAGTTTAATAATTTGTGACCATGTAATCTATATTTTGCTCCACTACTTACTGGTTGAGTATGGGGTGCATAACAAATAAAAGCCTCCTTCGGGGGCGCCTTGTTTCTAAACGTGTTAGTCTTAAATCCTTTAATCTCAAATCTTGCTACAATGTACCTCTTAATATATGTTATGTACTCTCGCAACCCAATGTACCTTCTTGTATATAAATAAATAGATTTCAACTGTAAGGGGTATGTTTGCACCTTGTTATTCTAATAATGGATAAATAATTCTAATAATGGAAGCGCTAATTATATGAACAAGTGCCATGTATTTATTCAGCCGAGAACAACAGCGAACACAAACAAACGCATATACGAAAGGAATGGTTTGTATGTACAAAATTCTCAGTGAGCGAAGTTGTTTCTAGCCCGGTATCCGAAATTGCAGTAGACGACTTGACCAATCCCCAACGATAGGGAATAACAAAACCACATAGTATATAAGTATACTTATTTATTTGTTTATTTATTTATTTATTTATATACAAGAAGGTACATTGGGTTTGAATACATTGAATAGTACAGTATTTACAGTCTTGTAAAGCCACTAGTACGCACAGCGTTTCGGGCAGGTCCTTAAGCTAACAGATAATTTTAAGTAGGTAATTTCTGTCAGAATTGATAAATGATAACAAATACACTGCAAGAGAAAAATGAGATGAGAGAGCTTAGTAAGTATATTAAAGCACATTGTTATATTAAAGCTCTGATTGATTACATTGACAGCTTGATTGGTAATTTAAAGAAGATTAATAGACACCATACAGCAGATTGACAGCACATATAAGACATCAATTATCACAATGGTAAAGATTTTCAGATTGGGTACATAAAGATTGGGAGACTGGGTAGCAATAAATACAGATAAACAAGATTAATACACACCATACAGCAGATTGGCAGCACATATAAGAAGACAGCAATGATCACAATAGTAAAGATGTTCAAATTGGAAACATAAAGGTTGGGAGATTGGGTAGCAATAGATACAGTGCAATTTTAAGGCAAAAGGTGAAAAACTATGAAGATGAAATTAGGTACTTATTAGTATTGATTTTGAATGATATAAAAGTTGGACAGCTTTTCAATTCAATAGGGAGTGAGTTCCATAAACTGGGTCCCTTTATTTGCATAGAGTGTTTACACAGATTAAGTTTAACTCTGGGGTTGACCAAATTGTATTTTTACTCTTTTTCTGCCATGGTCCCCCCCCCTTTTTCCATTTTTTCTTATTTTTCTCAACACAATTTATACTTTAATTATGCGGGTCAGTACATCACCTGGAGTCCTGTTTGCCTAACCACTTCTGCAATGTGGACATAAAACGATGTCCTCAAAAAAATATTTGTATAAAATTCAATTTAATCTGATTTACTTTGGGTTTGTTTCAAACTGCGCGGCTTGAGGTTCTCTTTTTCACCACTAGGCTGCATGGTACAATAAGTTCATGAGAGGTGTGGACCACTTCGATCAAATGCTATTACCATTTTACCAGGAAAACTCACAAGTGGACCAAAAAGATAACGTTTATTTCCTGCAATTGGCATTGCATAATGCCTTTGTTTTGTACAAATACAACACAACTGATCTAAAAAAGCTAACATTGCTACAGTTCCACGAGGTGGCAATTTGGGCCCTATTGTGCTGGGACCCGGAAGATTGGCCTCAAACAGCAACAGTATCTCAACACTTGCGGCACGCTCCAGACATAAATGGTGACACAGGTCCTGTCTATGCTGACGCCATGCAAACTCCGGGACCATCTGGTGTGAGGCGGCATTTGTTTACTTCAACACCTCAAGTTGAAGCAGCAACCGAATCAGAACCCGAGATGTCTGGCACACTGCCATTTGACGAGACGGTTTTGTCAGATGACTCTGACTCTGACTCAAATGTTGAACCTCCAGCGATTCAATTGATTCTGAAAATCGCATGAACTACAAACTGAAACGAGTATTTTGATACCAGAATGAACACTATCACATAAACTGCCGTAAGTAGACTCGAACCTTCATAGATTTTTTTGGGTGTAGCGTGTGTCTGCATGAGTGTCCCAAACGGGTTGCAGGTGGGTGACTTTAGCCGTTTATGCTGGTAATGCTTCCCCCATATCATGTACTATATGCATATGACTGTTTAGGGAATTTGATTCCGATCAATGTACAACCAAAAATAACTGTGTGCAACAAGTATAAACTTGACAAACATAACATCAGTAAAAACATTTCCTGTGTGTTTGACGCTCACTGATATGTTCCAGCGTTGTTTTATATTTGGCGCTATTCTAACTTACGCTTTGTTGATCTTTTTTACCTACGTGCTCATAGAACATTCTATTGCGAACACATTGGCACAAAAATGAATGACGTACATAGAATAATAATGTCAGGACAGTGAAATAATTATAAACTTTTAAAGCTCTGTATCGCACATGTGTCGTCCCATCACCAATACTGGATAACAGTTCCGCCACTTACCACACTCTTGCGGGTGGGCCGCGACCATTATTCTACGTTTATATTCATATCACTGTGTTGGGAATTTCATTGCGAGTCCATTGATACCAAAATTAACGCTGTAGAACAAGTGTGGAAGTGATAACAATCCCAAGAGTAAAAACATTTTGTTGCTGTTGGGCGCATATGGCGAGTCATCTCCTTAGTTATTTATTTGGTGCTGGTATCCCTATACCTTTCGTGACCTTTTTTACTAATGTTCTTCTAGAGAATTTTATTGCGAACACGTTGGTATCAAAATGAAATACGTAGCTAGAGAACTAAGGTCAGGAGAGTAAAAAGAGTATACACATTTTCGTTTTGACGCTTAAGCAACATCCCATCGTCATCCCTTCACCTTCGTGTGGTCTGGTCAACATACTTTAGCCAGGTTATTGTGACTCATCGCCTGCATAGAAACTGTAATTGTGGTTGATCTCGAACCCATCTCGAATGTGACGATCGACGACTCGACGAATGGTCGATCTCGAATGTGACGACTTATAATGCATTTTGTAACTATATCATCAAGATTGTAACCAGTTTAGCTAAATGTATTGTGGGGTTCAGTCCCTAAGCCCATATATGTGCCTCTGTAACCATTTAGGTTACAGGGCAAAAACATAAGAACAAAGGTAACTGCAGAAGGCCTATTGGCCCATACCAGGCAGCTCCTATCTATAACCACCCAATCCTACTAATATACATGTCTAACCCGCGCTTGAAACAATCGAGGCAGCCCACCTCCACTACTATGAAGTTCGAAAAATAATTCCTCCACCACTATGAAGTTGAAAAAGAAGAAACTCTGAAGTCCGTATAACAGGTTAAGCAAAGGCAAATCCTAAAGTTTTTTTTCAGTTATATCGAACAAAGGTTAGGGAAAGGATAGGTCCATTAAAGACCAAGACAGATCATATATTGGATTTTCGATTTTTGATATTTTTATATTTTTTTATATTCGATTTTTGTATCATCGGCAAATTTGCAAATGCTGCTACTCAAACCTTAGTCTAAAATATTTATATTTATTATAAACAACAGAGGTCCCAGTCCAGAGGCTTGAGGCACTCAGCTTACAACATTTTTCCACTCTTATAACCACCCAAGCCCACTCATATACATGTCGAACCCACGTTTGAAACAATCAATCCACGTTTGGCGGTAATTTGTTCCACAAATCAACAACCCTGTTACCGAACCAGTATTTTCCCAGGTCTTTCCTAAATCTAAACTTATGCAATTTATACCCATTATTTCGTCTGGTGCTGATACTTTTAATATCCCATTTGTTATGTCCATTCATCATCTTGTAAACCTCTATCATGTCACACCTAACTCTTCGCCTTTTCAGTGAATGCAATTGGGGAATTAACTTTGTTAATTAACTATGCTGGATACGTTCAAGTGAATTTATATCAATTCTATAGTACGGCGACTAAAACTGAACTGCATAATCAAAATGGGACCTAACCAAAGCAACAAATTGATTGATTGATAAGAATTAAGCCACCCAAGAGACAGCACGGGAATGAAGAGCTTTAAAGAGCAAGCTATAGCTGAAGAACAAAACCAGGTGTCCTGTTATTAACCCTTCGATTAATAAATCCTAGTGTACTATTTGCCTTATTACGAACATTCATGCATTGATCTTTTGGTTTTGTTTTGTTTTGTTTTGAGATATATACAAGAGTTGTTACATTCTTGTACAGCCACTAGTACGCGTAGCGTTTCGGGCAGGTCCCTGGAATACGATCCCCGCCGCGAAGAATCGTTTTTTCATCCAAGTACACATTTTTACTGTTGCGTTAAACAGAGGCTACAGTTAAGGAATTGCGCCCAGTAAATCCTCCCCGGCCAGGATACGAACCCATGACATAGCGCTCGCGGAACGCCATGCGAGTGTCTTACCACTACACCACGGAGACTGTTTAAATTCTTACTAATCATAACTCCAAGTTCCCTTTCGAAATACCCGACTTTGCAATCACAACACCATCTATCTCGTATCTTGTAACTCTATCATATCATTACCTAACCTCAAAACTACATTTATCAGCATTGAACTGCATCTGTCAACCTTTTGCCCATTTCAAAACTCTATTTAGATCAACTTGAAGAGATAGTGAGTCTTCTGTGTTATTTCCCTACCGATTTTTGTATCATCGGCAAATTTGCAAATGTTGTTACTCAAACCTGAATCTAAATCATTTATATATACTGTACAGTATTATAAACAACAGAGGTCCCAGGACAGAGCCTTGAGGTACTCAACCTACAACATTTTCCAACTCTGATTTAATCCCATTTATACTAACTCTGTTGAGCGTTGAACATTTATACATCAACTCTGTTGATGTGAGCACTTATTTGGCGGTCAGTGGTGGCGCTTAATTCTTAAAAAGCAATATATACGCTCGATCGTGATTTAGTTTAGTATGCGGTTAAAGAAAAAAGAGCATATCAATGTTATATCACAGAAAACGAATTTATCATAAACTCATGTTTTGTCTTATCGTATGGAAATGCATTCATATTTTTAAAAATAACAATATGAATAGCCAAATTTCTGTAAATCCCCTACCATGTTGAAATCTGTGGAAATTAATGAGCAAATGTGCTGGCTGAAGGCCCTGAAGGAAACCATATTGGTTTCATTTTGGATACAAATGTCCATGGAGATTCAGAATGGAAATTAATTATAGTTGAACCTGCAGAGAGGAGTTTAGAATCTGTGGTGAGAGTGATGGACACAGCCTTCACAATTATACTTCAGAGAATGTAAACATCTAAGAGTCATTAGAAATATGTGTAGAATAATAAACCCTACAATGTTTGAGTTCGGGAAAACACCATTTGTCATATATACTAGCTGTTCTTAAAGATTCACCCATTTTGCAACAGCAAGATAACATATAAGATTTTAAGGGTTGACGAATGTTAATCTTCTGGTTGATAAACTGTGCACTCGAGACTAGTTAATAAGAACACGCCAAATAAGATAACAAAACGTTTTCAGATTCTTTCACACCACTTTCCAGCAACTTTATAATTTATATAAATTATTTTAGGGAATAATACATAAATTATATATTTAAACATGATATTAGTGTTTAGTGGAATGCATAACGAGTCAAATTGTGTTAAAAAAAGCGATTTTTTGAAAATTTGGAAAACTACTTTTTCTGATCATATATTATAACTAAATGGATTGTGAAGGTTTCACTCAGCCAATAAATATCATTCACAATTTATTAATGAATTTTACAAAAAACACCATAAATTTTATAATTAAACATGTAAAAACTATTTGTAATACATTAGGAACAAAATAGTTGTAGAAAAACAATTTATTATAAAACCTTTGTGTTTGGATTTTTTTATTAAAAGTTCTCAATGGCTCTCCTGCACCATTCTCAATGTAAATCATTCCCACGCCTATGGGAAGAGATAGACGAACGTTTTCTAGATGATTTGTGTTTGCTGGGGTAGTGGTTCGTTATGGTGTGAACAAAGTAGATACTGTAGCGTCTGTATATAGTGAATAAACGCAAAAACAGTATTGTGGGAGGAGAATGTGGGTGAGTCAGGGACTTGAGGGAGGGCGTGCGTGGCTGGTACACGGCAGTCACTCCTCGTTACTTTTTGACTCATAATAGCAACTTAGTGGTTCGTTATGGTGAACAAAACATGCAGATACTTATATAAACCTGTGTATATAGTGTAATAACCGACAAAGTATTTGTGTTCACTGTTTGACGGACATAATTGTAACAATATGCACCAACATATTTTTAAATACAGCGATGATTCACTCATTTTATTATATAAATATATCACACTACACACTATTGAATA
>WNGS01108393.1:0-11152 GCA_020271785.1 Procambarus virginalis | reverse complement strand
TGGAGCAAGACTAGTAACTGTGCGACTCCTCATAGATGTAAAGTGCTTGTATAGTGACTGTTGTGAGCCTCTTGTTGAATCACTTGTGACCACAAAGATTACTGATGTGTGTATTTGTTTGGTGATTAAATGTGTGTGTATATATATATGTATACGTATGTATATGTACATGCATGCATAAGTATGTGTACATTAATAATTTTGTAACTAGCGTCAAAAGATTGTTATTTGCTTAGCTAAACGAACTAAAGGGTTCAGTTCCTGAACCGATTATGTGCCTCTGTAATCCTATACACCACCGCCACGGGATGAGTATTATGGGGTGCATAATAAAGAAAGAAAATGAATGGACCGAACCCCACAATTCATTTAGCTATGCAAGTTACAATCTTGATGAGCTAGTTACAAAATTCACTATAAGTCGTCACATCATAATTGGGTTCGAGATCGACCACAAGTAGTGCATTACATAATTTATCAGTATTGTGCAGCCTGTGATCCCCGCCTGGCTGGATACTGATACCTAGTGTGACGGTGTTCCCCCCCTTCTAATTCTCCCACGCCTGCTGTAAGAGTCATGTCCACTATTCCCGAGCGTTCTCTACATTGCAGGCATCAATTGAACATATGTGGGAGAGAACAGTATTCTCGATGAGCCGAGAAATTTGCGAAATAAGAACATTTTGGCCTGTGGGATAGGCCCTTTAGGGAGCCAATATGGCGCTGGCGAGTCTGTTCTCCCGCCAAAACTGTGTGACGTCAGTGGCGCCAGATTGGTCACCGTCAGCGACGTGGCACTGGGAGCCAATGAAAACCAACTTTGGGAAAAGTGACGTCACATAGGCATGGGGGTCCGGCCGTGTTGGCGCCGTGGCGATATCAGTCTTTCACGACACGTCCGAGAGGTAGGACGCGCGATCGGTCATCCTGTCAGAGTGACGGATTTACCGAACTCCGGTGGATGTAAGCGTCTCCAGTTGTTGGCACGCACTCTGTGAGGTCTTCCTGCAACCCAGATGTGGCTCAGATAAGGAATTGACAGAATATTGAGCAACAAGTGCTCAGGGACAGGTGCGTTGCAAGAAGTGGGCCGGGCATCGACGTGTGTCGTCCTTGGCAGTTCACCAGTATAAGAGACAGCTTAGTGGCCGGGCCACCCACCGTGAGTGAACCGGGTTGACCGCCTTGTCAACCAGGTTGAACGTGTGATCGACGATCCTGTCAAGTTTGACAGTAACCCCACCTTCGTGGAACCCTACGAGTCAACAGTTGGATGCAAGCACGTCGAGAAGTCTTCCCAAATACCTAGCGATATATCTAGACGACGAGGGAATTGACAGTGAAGTGAGCTTCAAGTGCTCTGAAGTCGGGTGCTGTGCGTGTGGAGCTTAAGCAGTATCGTCTGGGACGGCTGATAACTTCACAGTGACTTCGTAGTGGTGAGAGGCAGTTCCTCTGGGAGTACAGTGACAAGGACTAATTGGGAAACGTGCGACGACCGCCGAGACGTAGGCTGGCTGCCGTAGTTGGGAGGAAAGTTGACGGCCAGGAGACCGACTTCAACCCTGCGACGTACTGTAGGGGAAGCACGGACCTGCTGTGTACAGAAGCGGCGAGACGCGACATCCTAAGGCGTGGGCTTGTGTTTCTGGATGGTGAACGAGGCGAGAGCCTGGACCAGGAGCTACAACCCAACTGTCATCCTAGGATAGGTGAAGTAGGTGTTTACAGTTACCCTCCCATTTCCCCTTTAGTTAGCTATATATTTTCTTGTCAGGATATTTTATATGTCGTGAGCAAGTCTCACTTGAGTCTAAGTCACAGAGAGCACAGTATGTGGTGAGCCTACCCAGAGCGCTCACAGTATCAGTTTACATATATATATATGTGTGGGTGTGTGCAAGCACCAGGATTCATCAAAGAATTTACTGTGACTATTATTAATTTCCTGTGATTATTATTATATATATTGGTAGTAAACCAGATATTGGTGTTAGGCTATGAGCCTAGAATTTATTGATATAAATGCCTGTGTATTGATCTCCAATTTATTGATATACATGCCTGTGTGTTGATCTCCTGATCTATTGATATAAATGCCTGTGTGTTGATCTCCATGATTTATTGATATAAATGCCTGTGTATTGATCTTCATGATTTATATATATATATGCCTGAAATTTGATTACTGATTTATATATGACATGCCTGTGTACTGAATAATATCATATACGTGAAGTGATTGCCAGTGATATCTCTTGAGAGAAAGTATAGATATAAAGAAAAGTTCAGTGATCAAGCGAGTGCATTCACAGTAAATATTATTAAGAATAGAGTAATCTTTTGGTACGGTGAAAAGTCACTGTGAGAGTATTGTGAATAAGATGTTGATCGTGAGGCCAGTGAAATCATAAGTAAGCCATGTGAATGTTGAATAGTGTTTTGGAAAAAGTTAAATAAACGGGGATCGTGACAGAATTAGAAAACAAGTACTAGTCTGTTCCCACGATCGCGAGGGTCCCGGTCAGCTGACATCTGACAGGTGACGCGGGCGCTGCCGGTGTTACCATATCGGTGCGCTCCAGAATATTATGCTATGAATGGAGCAATTGTCATATATTATTCCTGATACATTGATGCATATATATTTCTCGTTGTCTTTTAAGTAAAATACCAAAACTCTTTGGTGTTTGATATCATCCCCTCCATTTATCTTGTGACCGTGTAATGATGTAAAGCAGAGTGACCTGCCTGATACCATATTACTGGAATTTGCTCTTGCCACAATTACACCTGACCACTGCAGTGTTACTGGACACCTGAAAACCAGTTGGCGACCTTGAAGGCTGTGTAAGAGTTCGGTGTCGGGGCGGGCCACAGATAAAGGGAACGATCTGTGCCCCCACTCATCTTGCAATTTAAAGGCCGGTTGTGAGATCGACTGGGGTACTCTCCGAGGCGAGCAGTGGAGCCTAGAGGATCGAGGGAAGACCCGCCGAACGACGGTGAGTAAGGGTTATTGTCGGAGCAACCACCTGGAAAGGAGATCCAGTCTACCTTTGCTTTAACCCTTCACTAACGAGAACCGTGAAACCCCGACATTGGCGACCTTGCCAGGATAACGAGCAAGATCAAGGTTGTAATTGTGGTATTAAATATCAGGCCCAAGTTTTCACTCATTGTCACAAGATGGAGGGTGATAAAGTAGCCAGGTTTATAGACACGAGAGACGAGCAAGTACTGGAGGAGTGCACCAAGGCACAGCTGCAGACGATCGCCGACCACTTTGGGATCAAGTTGAGAGCTTCCAAAGTGGGAGAAAGAAGACTTGAGATCATGGCACAGCTCAAGGCACGTGATGAAGCCTTAGGAGAGGAGCGACCACAGACACCTGCCAGTGGAGGAGAGAACCTGAGTACCGGTGGCAGCAGCCGGGGATCCAGTGGCAGTAGGCGCAGTGTCAAGCTGGAAATAATGAAGATGCAGATAGAAGCACAGCTGAAGCGTGAGGAAGCAGAAAGAGAAGCACAGCTGCGCAGAGAAGAAAGAGATGCACAGCTGCAACGAGAAGAAAGAGAAACACAGCTGCGTAGAGAAGAACGAGAGGCACAGCTGAAGGAGCGCGAAATAGATGCTAGGACGAAGCTGCAGGAGGTTGAAGCGAACAAGGAGATTGAGCTGAAGCGAGCTGAGCTAGGACTAGTTCCAACTGCCCCACCACAACAGCAGGAAGACCGCCGAGTGAGAGAGAGGGATTTGCCCGTCTTCGTGCCTAATGAGGCTGAGGGCTTCTTCGAGCATTTCGAAAGGGTCGCTACGTTGAAGAAGTGGCCGAGGGCAGAGTGGGCGGAGCTAGTTCAGGAAGGCTCACTGGTGAAGCTCGTGAAGCTTACAACATGCTCGACCTCCAGGAATGTACCAACTATGATGCAGTAAAACGGGCCGTGCTCCATTCGTTCAAGCTGACGCCGGAGTGCTATAGAAAAGGTTCAGAGAATGTACCCGATCGCCAGGAAAATCGTATGCGGAGACGGCGAGGGACATGGAAAGGAAATTCTTGAAATGGCTGGAGTCAGAAGGAGCAAGATCGGCTGAACAGATCAAGAGGCTAATGGTCATGGAAAAATTCATGTCCGTGCTCTCTCCCGAGATTAGGGTGAGAGTAAAGGAAGCGGACATCAAGGACCCGAGAGCCGCAGCCGATCGAGCAGACATGCTAGAGGAAGCTTTACGTCCATGTCGAGAGGGACAGCACCGACCGCCCGCATTCTCCAGTTATGGGAGGAATAATAGAAGGTCGGACGGTTGGAGGACAGGACCGAGTTATCCCAAGTCCTACCCCTCAATGGAGACAGCAGAGGACAGAAGAGTGCTGTGGAACCGCCGAAGAAGTCACCGAGGGAGAGCTCAAGAGATCTTGTTATCGTCACGGCCGGAGATGCTGAGCATGAGTCTTTGGAAGGCGCAAGAGAAGTCCGCGGAAGAAGAAGGATCCGCTGTTTCAACTGCGGGTTAATAGGACACATGGCGCGCGAATGCAGACGTCCTAAGCAGCGGGGTTACGTTGCTTTTGTACGGGTAGAGGACCAGTTAGCCGAAGGAGTGCGGGATGGACCCGTACGTAGGAAGAAGGAGGCTAACCCATTCGTGCGTGAGGGAACTGTAAGGGTGGGGGACGCAGACCCCATCCCGGTAATGATGCTGAGAGATACTGGGGCGGAATTTACCCTGGTGAGCAGAACCCTTTTCCCTGAGTGTCACGAGAATACCTGTGTAGGTGAGGCAAGTGTGACCACTGTGGGAGGCCCAGTGCAGATGCCCCTACACCAGGTAACCCTGAGTTCGGTTTATGGATGCCAAACCCTAGTAGTGGGGGTCTGTGCGACGATGCCCACGAGGGAGGCACAGGTCATTTTGGGAAATGACGCATGTGGAGGACGTGTCCTACCGAACCTCGTGAAGGACGAGGAGTGCTTGGAGCACTTAGAGAAGAAAGGCGAAGTGTTCGACGCCTGTGGGGACGAGAAAGGAATCGCCATGGAGGCGTTCCCTGTCTGTGCTGTATTCCGAGGCAGTGCGACGGACGAGGAGGGCGTGGATCTGATAAGGCCGACGAGGAGACGTCCGACGGCCTGGGAATTGATCACCTCGTCATGGAACCCGGAGAGCGAGTGGAGGGCGAAGGCAGCCCAGAAGGTGAGGTACAGGTGACCCTCACCGGTTCTCCTGGGGTGGACCGCACTCGTCTCGAGGAGGTGCAGCAGGCAGAATCCCCCAAGTTGATTTGTAAGGCCAAAGGAGGACGTATTGGTCCCGAGAAAGCTACTCACTTTAACAGGCAAGAAGGCATATTAATAAGACAGTGTAAACCTGTAAGGATGGAGGTCGGAAAAGCCTCTCCAGGTACGAGAGACCAAGTAGCGTTGCCAGCCAAGTGCAGAGCGGCAGTGTTGAGTCCGTTGCACGCTGTTGACTCTGCGGGTCACCTAGGGGTGACCACGATGCGACGTTCAACGTCGAGAGAAGTGGCTGGGCAACTACAACATCTTTTCTCTTGGGTGAGGAGGCCCAGGGAAAATCAGGCTGACAGTGGAAATATATTCCGGTCTGAGTGTGTCAGACGAACAGTGATAAATTGGGGAGTGATGCAGATTCGGTCGTCGCCCTACCGATCGCAGTCGAAGGGGGCGGTCGGAAGATTCCACTCCACCTCAGAGACACTCTGAGAATGTTCTGCGTAGAGCAGGAAGACGAGTGGGAAGAGACAGCGGACCCTGTTTTGTTGGCCATTTGCAAAGCAGTGGCAGAACCGTTAAACTTCTCACAGTTCCAGCTGGTGAACGGACGTGAGGTGTGGAGCCCTCGGTCCGTAATAGGTAAGCAGTGGACGCCCAGGATGACCTTGAAGACGGTCTGCAGACACATGAGGAGTGTCACACATTGGCGGCTGCAATACTGGCTGGAAGCCAAGATTTTCAGTGGAAAGGACAACGTAGTCGCAGATGCGTTGTCCCGCATGCACTAACCAGACATGACTCTTATTTTAAGGGGAGGGGTATGTGACGGTGTTCCCCCCTTCTAATTCTCCCACGCCTGCTGTAAGAGTCATGTCCACTATTCCCGAGCGTTCTCTACATTGCAGGCATCAATTGAACATATGTGGGAGAGAACAGTATTCTCGATGAGCCGAGAAATTTGCGAAATAAGAACATTTTGGCCTGTGGGATAGGCCCTTTAGGGAGCCAATATGGCGCTGGCGAGTCTGTTCTCCCGCCAAAACTGTGTGACGTCAGTGGCGCCAGATTGGTCACCGTCAGCGACGTGGCACTGGGAGCCAATGAAAACCAACTTTGGAAAAGTGACGTCACATAGGCATGGGGGTCCAGCCGTGTTGGCGCCGTGGCGATATCAGTCTTTCACGACACGTCCGAGAGGTAGGACGCGCGATCGGTCATCCTGTCAGAGTGACGGATTTACCGAACTCCGGTGGATGTAAGCGTCTCCAGTTGTTGGCACGCACTCTGTGAGGTCTTCCTGCAACCCAGATGTGGCTCAGATAAGGAATTGACAGAATATTGAGCAACAAGTGCTCAGGGACAGGTGCGTTGCAAGAAGTGGGCCGGGCATCGACGTGTGTCGTCGTTGGCAGTTCACCAGTATAAGAGACAGCTTAGTGGCCGGGCCAACCCACCGTGAGTGAACCGGGTTGACCGCCTTGTCAACCAGGTTGAACGTGTGATCGACGATCCTGTCAAGTTTGACAGTAACCCCACCTTCGTGGAACCCTACGAGTCAACAGTTGGATGCAAGCACGTCGAGAAGTCTTCCCAAATACCTAGCGATATATCTAGACGACGAGGGAATTGACAGTGAAGTGAGCTTCAAGTGCTCTGAAGTCGGGTGCTGTGCGTGTGGAGCTTAAGCAGCATCGTCTGGGACGGCTGATAACTTCACAGTGACTTCGTAGTGGTGAGAGGCAGTTCCTCTGGGAGTACAGTGACAAGGACTAATTGGGAAACGTGCGACGACCGCCGAGACGTAGGCTGGCTGCCGTAGTTGGGAGGAAAGTTGACGGCCAGGAGACCGACTTCAACCCTGCGACGTACTGTAGAGGAAGGAGCACGGACCTGCTGTGTACAGAAGCGGCGAGACGCGACATCCTAAGGCGTGGGCTTGTGTTTCTGGATGGTGAACGAGGCGAGAGCCTGGACCAGGAGCTACAACCCAACTGTCATCCTAGGATAGGTGAAGTAGGTGTTTACAGTTACCCTCCCATTTCCCCTTTAGTTAGCTATATATTTTCTTGTCAGGATATTTTATATGTCGTGAGCAAGTCTCACCTGAGTTTAAGTCACAGAGAGCACAGTGTGTGGTGAGCCTGCCCAGAGCGCTCACAGTATCAGTTTACATATATATCTATGTGTGGGTGTGTGCAAGCACCAAGATTCATCAAAGAATTTACTGTGACTATTATTAATTTCCAGTGAGTATTATTATTATATATATTGGTAGTAAACCAGATATTGGTGTGTTGATCTCTATAATCTATTGATATAAATGCCTGTGGATTGATCTCTATGATCTATTGATATAAATGCCTGTGGATTGATCTCTATGATCTATTGATATTAATGCCTGTGTGTTGATCTCTATAATCTATTGATATAAATGCCTGTGGATTGATCTCATAATCTATTGATATAAATGCCTGTGGATTGATCTCTATGATCTATTGATATAAATGCCTGTGGATTGATCTCTATAGTCTATCGATATAAGAGCCTGAGTGTTGATCTCTATAATCTATCGATATAAATGCCTGTGTGTTGATCTCTATGATCTATTGATATAAATGCCTGTGTATTGATCTTCATGATTTATATATATATATGCCTGTAATTTGATTACTGATTTATATATGACATGCCTGTGTACTGAATAATATCATATACGTGAATTGATTGCCAGTGATATCTCTGTGAGAGAAAGTATAGATATAAAGAAAAGTTCAGTGATCAAGCGAGTGCATTCACAGTAAATATTATTAAGAATAGAGTAATCTTTTGGTACGGTGGAGAGTCACTGTGAGAGTATTGTGAATAAGATGTTGATGGTGAGGCCAGTGAAATCATAAGTAAGCCATGTGAATGTTGAATAGTGTTTTGGAAAAAGTTAAATAAACGGGGATCGTGACAGAATTACCTGGTTGATACCTGGTTGATGGGGTTCTGGGAGTTCTTCTACTCCCCAAGCCCGGCCCGAGGCCAGGCTTGACTTGTGAGAGTTTGGTCCACTAGGCTGTTGCTTGGAGCGGCCCGAAGGCCCACATACCCACCACAGCCCGGCTGGTCCGGAACTCCTTGGAGGAATAAATCTAGTTTCCTCTTGAAGATGTCCACGGTTGTTCCGGCAATATTTCTTATGCTTGCTGGGAGGACGTTGAACAACCGCGGACCTCTGATGTTTATACAGTGTTCTCTGATTGTGCATATGGCACCCCTGCTCTTCACTGGTTCTATTCTGCATTTTCTTCCATATCGTTCACTCCAGTACGTTGTTATTTTACTGTGTAGATTTGGGACCTGGCCCTCCAGTATCTTCCAGGTGTATATTATTTGATAACTATCTCGTCTTCTTTCTAGTGAGTACATTTGGAGAGCTTTGAGACGATCCCAATAATTTAGGTGCTTTATCGCGTCTATGCGTGCCGTATATGTTCTCTGTATTCCCTCTATTTCAGCAATCTCTCCTGCTCTAAAGGGGAAGTGAGTACTGAACTTGAGTACTTGACAGTACTCAAGACGGGACAGCACAAGTGACTTGAAGAGTACAAGCATTGTGATGGGATCCCTGGATTTGAAAGTTCTCATAATCCATCCTATCTTTTTTCTGGCTGTCGCAATATTTGCTTGGTTATGCTCCCTAAACGTTAGGTCGTCAGACATCATTATTCCCAAATCCTTTACATGTTGTTTTCCTACTATGGGCACATTTGATTGTGTTTTGTACCCTGTATTATTAGAAAACAAGTACTAGTCTGTTCCCACGATCGCAAGGGTCCCGGTCATCTGACATCTGACAGTGACGCGTGGCGCTGCCGGATGTTACCATATCGGTGCGCTCCAGATTATTCTGCTATGGAGTGAGCAGTGGTCATATATTATTCCTAATACGTTGATGCATATATATTTCTCGTTGTCTTTTAAGTAAAATACCAAAACTCTTTGGTGTTTGATATCATCCCCTCCATTTATCTTGTGACCGTGTAATGAAGTAAAGCAGAGTGACCTGCCTGATACCATATTACTGGAATTTGCTCTTGCCACAATTACACCTGACCACTGCGGTGTTACTGGCCACCTAAAAAAAAAACCAGTTGGCGACCTTAAAGGCTGTGTAAGAGCTCGGTGTCGGGGCGGGCCACAGATTGAGGGAACGATCTGTTCCCCCACTCATCTTGCAATTTAAAGGCCGGTTGTGAGACCGACTGGGGTACTCTCCGAGGCGAGCAGTTGAGCCTAGAGGATCGAGGGAAGACCCGCCGAACGACGGTGAGTAAGGGTTAATGTCGGAGCAACCAACTGGAAAGGAGATCCAGTCTGCCTTTGCTTTAACCCTTCACTAACGAGAACACCGTGAAACCCCGACAATATATATATATATATATATATATATATATATATATATATATATATTAGTATATTTTTTTTTGGTAGCAGTCTTTCCTGTAGACATATGTTATTAAATATGACCGAAAAAGTAAGATTAATAATTCTAACACGAATTTTCTCAATTTTCCTTATGTTTGTTTTTACTGATGACGGTAAATGAAAAATCAATTCTCCAAAATTCATTCTTTATTTCTTAGTCTGACGCGACACTTGAGCGCGTTTCGTAAAACTTATTACATTTTCAAAGACTTTAGTTACACACACACAGAACGTCTATAACTGAACAGAGTTTAAACAGTTTTTCTTTTTTATACCTGCATTTGGGTGAGGTGACATGTTACAATGGTTTGGGGTGAGGTGAGAACAAACACAGAACACGAAACAATGGGTATAAGCTAAAGGGAAGAATAGATCTGTAACTGCAGAAGGCCTATTGGCTCGTATTTCTTGATGTTTCTATATTGGAGCGGAGTCTTGAAGTGGGTAGAATATAGTTGTGCGTTAATTGGCTGTTGATTGCTGGTGTTGACTTCTTGATGTGTAGTGCCTCGCAGTTCTTGATGTGTAGTGCCGCCTGTTGTCGCTGTATCTATCAATGATTTCTGTGTTGTTTGTTAAGATTTCTCTAGTGATGGTTTGGTTGTGGGAAGAGATTATATGTTCCTTGATAGAGGCCTGTTGCTTATGCATCGTTAATCGCCTGGAAAGAGATGTTGTTGTCTTGCCTATATATTGAGTTCTTTGGGGCTTACAGTCCCCAAGTGGGCATTTGAAGGCATAGACGACATTGGTCTCTTTCAAAGCGTTCTGCTTTGTGTCTGGAGAGTTTCTCATGAGTAGGTTGGCAGTTTTCTTGGTTTTATAGTAAATCGTCAATTGTATCTTCTGATACAATTGTATCAGAAGATACAATTGACGATTTACTATAAAACCAAGAAAACTGCCAACCTACTCATTGGCAATTGGATACAATACAATTGTATCAGAAGATACAATTGACGATTTACTATAAAACCAAGAAAACTGCCAACCTACTCATGAGAAACTCTCCAGACACAAAGCAGAACGCTTTGAAAGAGACCAATGTCGTCTATGCCTTCAAATGCCCACTTGGGGACTGTAAGCCCCAAAGAACTCAATATATAGGCAAGACAACAACATCTCTTTCCAGGCGATTAACGATGCATAAGCAACAGGCCTCTATCAAGGAACATATAATCTCTTCCCACAACCAAACCATCACCAGAGAAATCTTAACAAACAACACAGAAATCATTGATGGATACAGCGACAACAGGCGGCACTACACATCAAGAACTGCGAGGCACTACACATCAAGAAGTCAACACCAGCAATCAACAGCCAATTAACGCACAACTATATTCTACCCACTTCAAGACTCCGCTCCAATATAGAAACATCAAGAAATACGAGCCAATAGGCCTTCTGCAGTTACAGATCTATTCTTCCCTTTAGCTTAA
>WNGS01108385.1:0-10016 GCA_020271785.1 Procambarus virginalis | reverse complement strand
TCGGCTCCCCGGAGCTATCCCAGCTGATATGCTAATGTCAGACTTTGGCATCAGTCATGTGTATGGAGTTCTTAGGCCTACCGGGAACCACGGCCAGAACCGGGCCCCCTCAGAGAGGCAATGGAGCAATGGCCTATATAAGCCCCCGTTGGTTGGGAAGCATCCTATGTCTGCCATCGACCGGACAGGCACCCAGAAAGTAAGCGCCCAAAACAAACCCCTATTCTGGTTAAAATTGCTACCAAAAGCCGAACTAGTGGATTAGAACTCCCCAAAGAAAACGAGCAAACTAGGGTGACGTCACACTCTGCCGCGCCGCTGTCTGCGCAGCTCCCCCCTCCCCGGAGGGGGAAGGGGGAGCCCCAGACCCTCCGCGCCGGCTACCCACACCTCAGTTCTTGAGGCTGATGCTATAGGCGAAGGTCGTGTGCTCTGCTCCAGTGTTCGCTACAACACTGTGCTTGCGTGTGGTGTTTTGTTTTCTGGTGCGAGAGCCAGGAGTAATTTTTGGTACTCGGGCTGCATGCGCCTAGGTTTCCTTCCCTAGGTGCCCTGTAAGTACTACCCTTGGGCTTTTGGGCCCCTTCCACAGGCTCCTTGGGGATCTGCCTCTGCTGGTCCGTTTTTACCTTTTTCGGTTTTTTCGGCCGCCTGTTGGGCTCTTGGGTGTTCTGTTCTCCCTTGTTACTGGCAGGTAAGAGGCAGTTTTGCACTGGTAGGGGCGCAGGGTGCTGCACAGCTTGTATTCCCGACATAACGGCCGGCTCTGTTCCCTGGGCTCGCTGTCCTCTTGCGGGTTTTGTTTTTCTTTTTTTTTTGCCTGGTGGGGGGTTCTCTCATATTCCTTCCTTAGTTCTACCCTTTCACGTTATCTCGATGGCGCCCCCTGCTAGGTCCCCGGAGTGTACACGTCCCTGGGTACAGCTATAGAAGTTCGATTGGTAGTTTTGGGCGCCGGTTAGCAGCTCCCTGCCTGGACTACCTGATCGCCGAGTCCTTTAAAGTAAACGCTCAGGACCCTGGGAATCCCTAGGGGCGCGTGGGTCCGATGGATGTGACCCCGGAGTCCCCACTCGCTGTGTGCGAGTTTGCGGGTTGCTCGGTCCCCTTGTCTCAGGGTGACCCTCATTGTTTTTGCCTCTGCCATGCTGCCTGTTGGGTCGGTGATACTTTCGACCCTGAGTCCTGTGAGTGTTGCTGCTTGCTTGTGACTCAATTTACCCATCCTCTGATGATTCTCTTCGGGTACAGGCGGCGCGTGCGTTGCAGTCTAGGTTTCGTCTGTTGCAACGCGCTAGGTTGGTTGCTCACCCGGATGCCCCGGGCTGCCCCGCTTTGCTTTTCGTGACCCGGACTTGGGGGTGGGGGTCGCTTCGATCCTGGTTCAGTCCGCGCCTCCTCGTCCCCCCTACTGCTCATTCTGGTCCCCCCCCCCTTGCTTCCAGCCCCGAAACGTCTGAGGGTTTCGGGTCGGAGCAGGGGTTACTTGATCTTGAGACTCGGGCAGCTTCGGGGGGTGCCCCTTCCGGGGGAGCGGCAGAGGCATTCGAGTCTTGTCTCCCGGCCGAAGCTTCGGGGTCTGACCAGTGGGCCCCCCTTCCTTCAGCTGTTCCGGCTGCTCCGTCCTTGTCTTGTGGGGTCGGGGCTTGGGGAGAGGACTCGGCCTCGGGTCCTGTGGTGTTGGACCTCGAGGCTGGGGAGGGGCTGACTTGGGGCCTTGGGCTCCGCTGGACCCCGCCTGGGTTTTTCTTCCCTCTGAGCGGGGCTTATTGTTACAAGGAGTGGGGTTCTCTTTTCCCCCCTCTGCGTACGAGTTGGATTTGGTGTCGGCCCCTCCCCGGGTTCGGTTCCGTGTTCCCCGGGTTTGTCGGTTCCGTCTTTCCGGAGGTTTTCGGCTTATCGCATCCAACCTGGTGAGGTGCGAGCGGCCTTTGCAGCTTACCTCCTGCGGGACCCGGATTATGCCTCGGAACTGGATCCATCTGAGTTCAGGTTTGGGACTTCGTTCCCTTTCTGGCTCCGTTACGAGGTTCCGGAGTCTTCCTGGCTAGCAGCCTGCCCCTTGCTTGTTTTGGATTCCTGGCATTCCTTCTGTCGTTCCCGCACGTTGGAGTGGCGGGAAGCTTCCACGGTGATTCAGGTTTTCCTGGGGGGCGAGCTTGAGTACCTGAATGAGTGCTTGTTTGCCCCTGCCCTCCCCCGCGATGTGGGCGTTATTCAGCTCCATGTGCAGGTTCCCGTCCTTTCGGCGGCGCTTGTTGCGGAGGACTTGCGCGCCCGGGGCCTTTTGGCTTCGGCCTTGCGGTTCTTTTCCATCCTGGAGCTGTCCTCGGATTGGCTCGTGGAGGATGTGAGGACGCTTGGGTCCGTCCCAGGGTCCGGCGCCTTGTCCTCGGCTGCGCGCTC
The DNA here is from genome assembly GCA_020271785.1 of Procambarus virginalis. NCBI lineage: Eukaryota > Metazoa > Arthropoda > Malacostraca > Decapoda > Cambaridae > Procambarus > Procambarus virginalis. The sequence continues at coordinate 7,610 of WNGS01108385.1, read as the reverse complement.
GTTCGCTGCCTTGTTGAAGCTGTTCACGCCGATTTTGCGGGATGCGGTTTCCCTGTTTTATGCTTCCCGTCTCGCGTGTCGGCAGGCGGTGCTGGGTTCCTCCGTGGAATCTGCTTGGGCTCTGGCTCTTAGGCGTTCTTCCCCTTTTGTCCTCTTCTTTTTGCGGAGTCGGCCGTGGCGCAGTTTATTCAGGCTGCGTCGGCGGCTTGTCGTCCGATGTCGGACTTGTTGGTCTTCCGGGGGTCCCGGGGTGGGTCTTCCCGGAAGGGTCGTGCCAGAGCTCGGGGTTCCTCTCGTCGTGGTAGGCCTCTGGTGTCAGGTTCGGGTTCGGCTCCTGCTGCGGACCCGCCCTCGTCTGGTCGGCGCGGTGTTCGCTCTGTGCGGGGTTCTGGGTCTCGTAAGGGTCGCCGGCCCTTTCGCGGTTTGCCCCGTTGACGGGGCGAGGGGGGGGGCGGCTTGCGCTGTTCGCCCGCGCCTGGTCCCACGATTCGTGGGCCTTTCAGGTCGTGTCTCGCGGTCTGCGGTGGCGTTGGGTGGCCCCTCCCCCTTTGGGGGGTCGGGGCTGGCAGGGCAAGTTTCTTCCCCTGCGCTCCGTCGCGTCGTCTTGGAGTGGGTACGTTTGGGCGTCGTCGAAACGACGTCGTCCCTCAGATGGGTTTCCCGTCTGTTTCCGGTTCCGAAACGGGACTGCGCGGACCTGAGGTTCATTCTGGACTTGTCCCGTCTGAACCCCTGGGTTCATTGCCCCTCCTTCCGGATGACTACGCTGTCTCAGGTTCGGCTCCTTTTGGAGCCGGGCGCTTGGATGGTGTCCCTGGACCTCCGGGACGCTTATTGGCATGTCCCGATTCATCCGCGGTTCAGGGACTGGCTCGGTTTTGTGGTGGGGCGTCAGAGTTACCGCTTTCGTTGTCTCCCGTTCGGGTTGAACCTGGCACCTCGCGTGTTCACGCGCCTTACACGGGTAGTCGTGGCTCGGTTGCGTCTCCTAGGAGTTCGGGTGTTGGCCTACCTCGACGACTGGCTGGTTTGGGCTCCCAGCCGGTCCGCTTGCTTGCTAGCCAGGGATTTGGTTCTTTCCCAGCTCGCCGGGTTCGGGTTCTTGGTGAACTGGAGGAAGTCCCATCTGGTTCCATCTCAGGTTCGGACTTGGCTGGGCCTCGTTTGGGACTCTCGCACCTCCTCCTTGTCTCTCCCTCCGGAGTCTCTCCAGCGGCTGCGGTCCCGCCTTCGTCTGTTTCTGGTGGGCCCTCGGGTCACCCGGCGGTTGCTCGAGGGGCTGTGCGGGAGCCTGAACTTCGCGATGCTGGTCTACCCGCCGGGTCGGGTTTGGCTTCGTCGGCTGTTCTGGTTCCTTCGGGGTCACCCCTTCCGCCTCTCTCGCGATCGCAAGGTTCGACCCCCGGGGCCTTGCGTCGGTTGCTGCGTCACCGGCTTCCTCTTCGGGTTTTTCGGGGTTCGGTGCCATGGCGCCTACCCGAGCCCTCGCTCGATGTGTACACGGATGCGTCGTCTCTAGGCTGGGGTTTTGTGACCAGTGCTCACCAGGCCGGCCAGGGGCGTTGGGGTCCGTCCTTCCGTCGAGCTCACAGCACGGTGCGGGAGTTCGCGGCGGTGTGGTTTGCTCTTCGGAGGATTCGGTGGCCCGCGGATCAACGATCCGGCTCCATTCGGACTGCTCTCCGGTGGTTCATTGCCTGAACCGCGGGGGTTCGATGCGGTCCTTGTCTCTTTGGGGTTGGTCGCTTCGGGTGACTCGTCTGCTGAGTTCTCGGGGTTTGGCTCTCCTGGCTGTTCACGTACGGGGCGTGTCCAACATCTTGGCGGACGCCCTGTCTCGCTTCGTTCCCCTCTCCACGGAGTGGACGGTCGACGACGAGTCCTTCCGCTGGCTTTGCCAGACGTTCGGGCGTCCCGAGGTGGACCTCTTCGCGTCGGCGTGGTCGCGGCGTCTTCCCGTGTATGCGGCGCCCTTCCCCGATCGCGAGGCCGTCGGGGTCGACGCCTTGCGGCTCGACTGGTCGAGGTGGAGGTTCCTGTACCTCTTTCCCCGGTTCAGCTGTTGCTCCAGGTCCTGACTCGCTTAGAGACTTACCAGGGGAGAGTTGTCCTTCTGGCCCCTTGGTGGCCGGCCCAGCCTTGGTTTCCGCTGCTAGTTGCTCGGTGTCCGAACCCGAGGGTTTTTATGCGGCTCCGCCTCTTTCGGCAGATCGGGCCGGTGCGTCACGTGGCTGGTTCGATCTTCTCCTCGAGTCTTCGCGTATGGTATTTTTTACTCGAGTTTATCATCATCTCTATGGTGATCAGGTGGCCTCCTTGTTGGTGTCTCACCTGCGGGCTTCATCTCGGCGGCAGTATGAAGTTTCCTGGCGGTCCTTCTCTTTCTTTTTGCGTCTTCGTCGTGTTCATTCCTTGTCTGTTTGGGTGGTCTTGTCCTTCCTCTCTTGGTTGTTTCAGGACCGTCATCTTATGCCTAACACTGTCGCCTCCTATCGTGCGGCGCTGGCGGAGCCGCTTCAGCTTGCTTTCGGTATCGATGTCACGTCTGCGCCGTTTCGCAAGCTGTCTCATGCTTTGTTTCACCTCCGGCCTGCTCATGCGCCGCCTGAGCCGTCCTGGTCTTTGGACAGGGTGCTCGCTTTCCTTTCGTCTCCTCGTTTTGTTGTGGCCCCTTCGGTCCAGGATTGTTTTTCCAAGGCTCTTTTCTTGTTGGCTTTGGCCTCTGGGGGTCGGGTCGGGGAGCTTCATGCTCTCCTCCGGCGCAGGGGCTTCTGCTCTTTTGGTCGTGGTGGTAGTTTTGTTCGCTTGCAGCCGTCTCCTTCTTTTCTGGCAAAGAATGAGACTGCTGCGTTCCGGAGGGGTCCGTGGGTGGTTGATGCTTGGTTGGTCAGGCCGGGGTGCATCATGTTTTGTGTCCGGTTGCGGCGCTTCGCCGTTATTTGCGCGCCACGGCTTCTGTGTCCGGGATGCGCTCTGGGTTGATCCGGTTTCCCTTCTTCCCTGTTCGCGGGTGCGGGTCTCTCAGGTCGTCCGCAGGGTTATTAAGTCCAGCCAGCCTGCGGTCTATCCCCGTGCCCATGACGTTCGGAAGTTCGCGGCGCTTGCTGCCGTCTTTGGGAATATGTCTTGGTCTGATATTCGGGCGCGGGGTTTTTGGAGGTCGAACAGGGTCCTGGCTGCTCGTTACCTTGTCAATGTTCCTGGGCCCCGGCGGGCCTGTGTTGCTTTGGGTCGGCGGTTGCAGCCAGTTGTCTCGGCTTTGAGTTGAGGAGTGAGCGACGACCGCCTCCCGGGTAAGTCCCTCTTTTTTTCGTCTGTGGGTAGTTAGCTCCGGGGAGCTGACGGGGCTCCCCCCAGAAAACCAGCGTTGAATGTAATGAAACGCCATTTTCTGGGTGAGTCCCGGAGGCTCCCCGGCATCCCTCCCTCCCTCCGGTCGGCGGTTTTTTCGCGTTTTTGACATCCAGCCTCAAGAACTGAGGTGTGGGTAGCCGGCGCGGAGGGTCTGGGGCTCCCCCTTCCCCCTCCCGGGGAGGGGGGAGCTGCGCAGACAGCGGCGCGGCAGCGTGTGACATCACACTAGTTTGCTCGTTTTTCTTTGGGGAGTTCTATCCACTAGTTCGGCTTTTGGTAGCAATTTTAACCAGAATAGGGGTTTGTTTTGGGGCGCTTACCTTTCTGGGTGCCTGTCCCGGTCGATGGCAGACATAGAATGCTTCCAACCACACGGGGGCTTCTATTGGCCATTGCTCCCCTTGCCTCTCTGAGGGGGCCCGGTTCTGGCCGTGGTTCCCGGTAGGCCTAAGAACTCCATACACATGACTGATGCCAAAGTCTGACATTAGCATATCAGCCTGGGATAGCTCCGGGGAGCCTCCGTGACTCACCCAGAAAATGGCGTTTCATTACATTCAACGCTGGTTTTTTTTTTCTCTTGGAAGGGGCTCTGTTCCCTTCTCTGTTGGCGGGGCGCTGGGGGAGCAGCTTGCTCTATTGCCTCTCTCATGGTCCCGCTGTTGGTGGGCGCCTTGAGTTGTCTTCCGGCCTCTGATGACGTCGATGGACGGCTTCTACCCCTTTGGGGGTTCAGAGCTGGCGGGATGGGCTGTTTCCCCTACGTTTCATCGTGTCATCTTCGTGGGTGCGTTGGACGTGGTCGATCCACCCCATCCTTCTGGGTTCCGGCTACTGTTGGATGCCGAGTGCCTGGATGGTGGCCCTGGACCTCCAGGTCACTTCTTGGCAAGTTCCTCCCCAGTTTTCTGGGTCTGGCACGGTTGGTGGTGGGGCTTCATGCTCGCTGCTTTTGTTGCCTGCCCTATTTTGTAATGGGCATTTGGTAATTAAAAAAAAAAAAAAAAAAATAATGCATCTTTACCGGATCTTAGTGCCCTGTCTGAGTCTGAGATTCGGTGTCTGGCCTACCTCGACGACTGGCTGGTGTGGTCTCCCAGTCAGTCCGCGTGTCTGTTCGCCAGGGGTGTGGTTCCTTCCAGATCGCCGGGTTTGGTGTCCTGGTGATCGGGGGCTTTGCCATTTGTTTCCATCCCGGGTTCGGGCTTGGGCCTTGTTTAGGGCTATTGGGCCACTCGTTGTCTTTCCCTCCAGAAGTGTTACTGCGGCTGTGGTCCCGCCTTCGGCTGTGCATGAGGAGGTCCCGGGTTGCTCAGCGGTTGCTTGAGCGGTTGTGCGGGAGTCTGAACTTCGCCGTGCTAGTCTACCTGCCGGGTCGGGTTTGGCTTCGGCGTCTGTCTTGGTTCCTTCGGGGATGTCCTTTCCGCCTCTCTCGCGGTCGTTGGGTTTGTCCTCCGGGGGTCTTATGTCGGTTGCTGCGTCACCGGCATCCTCTTCGGGGTTTTTCGGGGTTGGTGCCTTGGCGTCTTCCTGAGCCCTCGCTCGATGTGTTCACGGACGCGTCGTCTCTCGGCTGGGGCTTTGTGACCAGTGCTCACCAAGCAGGCCAGGGACGGTGGGGTCCGTCCTTCCATCGGGCTCACGGCACAGCTCAGGAGTTCGCAGCTGTCTGGTTCGCGCTTTGGTGGCTTCGGGTCGCTCGGGGATCGACCATTCACCTCCGTTTGGTCTGTTCTCCTGTGGTTCATTGCCTGAACCGCGGGGGTTATCTTCGGTCCTTAGATCTTGGGGTTGGTCCCTTCGAGTGGTTCGTGTGCTGGATTCTCGGGGTTTGGCTCTCCGTGCGGTTCAGGTCCGGGGAGTGTCCAATGTTCTGGCGGACGGTCTGTCTCGCTTCCCTCCCCTGTCCTCAGAGTGGATGACGACTCGTTTCGTTGGATCTGCCAGACGTACGGTCTCCCGGATGTGGACTCTTCGCGTCGGCGTGGTCTCGGCGTCTCCTGATATGTGACGCCCTTCCCCGACTGCGCAGCGTTCGCGGTGGATGCTTTTCGGCAGGACTGGTCTAGGTGGGGGTTCCCTGTACCTCTTTCCTCCGGTCCAGCTGTTGCTTCGGGTTCTGGTTTGTTTGGAGACATCCGAGGGAGTGTAGTCCTTGTGGCCCCTTGGTGGCCGGCCCAGCCTTGGTTTCCGGTGCTTTTGACTCGGTGCCCGAACCCGGGACGTTTCCCGCGGCTCCGCCTCTTTCAGCAGGTCGGTCCACTCTGGTACGGGGCTGGTTCGACCTTCTCCTCTGCTCTTCGCGTCTGGTCTTTTTGACGCGGGTGTATCACCAATTCTTTGGTGATCAGTTGGCTTTGTTGATGGTGTCCCACCTGAGAGCTTCGTTTCGGCGACAGTATGGAGTTTCCTGGCGTTCTTTTCGCCGTTTTCTGGCTCTTCGTAGGTTGTCTTTCTTTCTTGGCTTGTTCAGGACTGTCATTTGATGCCTAATACTGTCGCCTCCTATCGTGCGGCGCTGGCGGAGCCGCTCCAGCTAGCTTTCGGGGTAGACGTTACATCCACCTCGTTTAGTAAGCTTTCCCGTGCTTTGTTTCCCCTCTGGCCTGCTCATGTGCCTCCTGAGCCGTCCTGGTCCTTGGACAGGGTGCTCTCCTATCTTCCACTCCTCGGTTTGTGGTGGCCCCTTGGTTCCTGATTGTTTTTCCAAGGCTTTGTTTTTGTTGGCATTGGCCTCTGGGGGGCTGGGTTGGGGAGCTTCATGCTCTCCTCCGGCGCAGGGGTTTCTACTCTTTTGGTCCTGGGGGTAGGTTTGTCCGTTTGCAGCCTTCTCCATCTTTTCTGGCGAAGAACGAGACGGCTGCTTTCCGGAGGGGTCCATGGGTCATTGATGCCTGGTGGGTTCGGCCGGGGGTGCATCATGTGTTGTCTTGTTGCGGCGCTTCGCCGTTACCTGCGCGCTTCAGCCAGGGTGGCTGGAGATGCGCTTTGGGTTGATCCGGTTCCCTCGTTCCCTGTTCCTGGGCTCGGGTCTCCCAGGTTGTCCGCAGGGTTATTCTGTCTAGCCAGCCTGCGGTCTATCCTCGCGCCCATGATGTTAGGAAGTTTGCGGCTTTGGCCGCTGTGTTTGGTAATATGTCTTGGGCACATATTTGGGCGCGTGGATTTTGGCAATCGAACAGGGTCCTGGCCGCCTGTTGGTTGGTGAACGTCCCTGATCCTCGGCGTTCTTGTTTTGCTTTGGGTCGCAGGTTGCGGTCAGTTGTCTCGACTTCACGTTGTGGAGTTTATGGCCGCCGCCTCCCGGGTATGTCCCCTTTTTCCTTCTCTTTGGGTATGTAGCTCCAGGGAGCCGTAGGGGTTCCCCACAGAAAACCAGCGTTGAATGTAATGAAACGCCATTTTCTGGGTGAAGCCCCAGAGGCTCCCTGGCGACCCTCCCTCCCTTCGGTCGGCGGGGTTTTCGCGTTGGTTGACGCCTAGTTTCCGAACTAAAGGCAGCCGGCGTGGTGAGGTCCGGGGCCCCCCCCTCCCCCTCCCGGGGAGGGGAGGGCTGCGCGGACGACCGGCGCGGCAGTAAAGTGATTGTTTGATTGTTTTCCTTGGGATTGTAGGGAGTTTTCTACCTCTGTTCGGTTTTTTGTTGTAGTTTCTTACCATGTGGGGTTTGTTTTGTTACGCCTACCTTTCTGGGTGCCTAACCCCGGTCGATGGCAGATAAGGAAAACCCCCAACCATATGGGGTTTTCCAGGGCCATTGCTCCCTGAAACCTCTCTGAAGGGGCCAGGTTCTGGCGCTGGTCCCTGGTAGGTCTGAACTCCATAGCTAATGTCCCGGTCTAACATAACATACATTAGCCCGATAAGCTCCAGGGAGCCTCTGGGGCTCACCCAGAAAATGGCGTTTCATTACATTCAACGCTGGTTTTTTGGATTTTTTTTTTTTGTTGCGCCTGTGGGTGTGAATTCCATTTGGGCCCCTTGGGGTTGAGGGTTAATCCCTGACTCACCATCCAATCCTGGACAGTTTAACCATTTTGAGTGGGTCACCAAGGGTCTCCAGCGACTGAAGTTTACTTTCACTTTATATCTGGGCTTTCACATTTAGTTGCTTCCTAAGGTAAGAATCTGCTATGTTCTGTTATACAGGACACTCATTCAGGACAACATTTGGCACTGGCACCACATGGATCTTTTCAAAATATCGCTGCATGGTCATTAAAGGTGCTAGGAAGTCACTGGAGTAAAAGCTATCT
>WNGS01108384.1:26149-43250 GCA_020271785.1 Procambarus virginalis | reverse complement strand
ATTAAGAATAGTATAATTGTTTGTATCATCTACCCAGTATCATAGTAAAATCTTCCACATTATATACTCTCAACTGTTTATTTTTACACTTAGATTTATATAGAGTAAAATTCAAGATTTACTCAGATATACATGTATTCTTTTGTTTTCTCTTTTCGGAATTATCTATTTGAGCTCACTTTGTTTTCTTAGGTTCATACACTATAGGATTTTAATTAACCATTACTAAGCTAATTATCCTCAAGTTCATTTTACTTTATGATTATTATTTTTTCATTATTTTTTTTTTACATTTATATTGTCAGTCTCTACTGATTTTTTGTTTTTTTATTTTACCTACTTCTGTGTCCTTCCTGGCTATCTATTGGATCTCAATTTTACTTCTAAATTGTTACTATTTATTGTATTTGCTTTTATTCCTGTGCTTTCCTATCATGTATCTTGTATCGTGATCCCTCTGCATCTCTATGCACACTGATATTGATCCTGATCAAAATCTTCTGTCTCATATCTACACCAACCAGCACATTGATCATCATTATTGCAAGTATTTCACAGCACACCAGGCTAAAACAAACTCCAAAATAACACCTGTTTATCAGTTTACAACCAAAATGTTAGATCACTTGGTAAACATTTTGACGATTTAAATGCATTACTCACAGCACTAGGTACTAACTTATCGTTCATTATTTAACAGAAACTTGGCTAAATAAAGACTATACCCAACTCTACAACTTAGCTGGTTATAAAGCCATTCATAACTGTAGGCCAATAAAAAGGTGGTGGCACAGCTATATATTACCGAGATACATTTATCTGCAACAGTATTATTAGTGACAGAGATGACTACTGTGAATATACTTTTGCTCAGTTTACAATTAAATCCCTTAAATCCTCATTGACTATTGGAGCCATCTATAGATTTCCCAATACTAACATAGCTTCTTTCTCAGACAACCTAAGTAATCTTATTATAAACAACAATCTCAACAAAAACCACATCATTCTGGGAGGAGACTTTAATATTGACCTGGGTCAACAAAATTGCTCTCAAGTTGACTATTTCCTTAACAGCATGAACTCCTGTATGCTAATCCCCACAATCACCAAACCTACCCGAGTCACTCAAACATCAGCCACTACCTTGGACCACATATGGACAAACATAACAGCTCCCCTTGTATCTGGTATAATCTACGACAGAACAACTGACCACTATCCTACCTTTCTCATAGCGAACATGGACATAACACACCAAAAAGCAAGAAACTTTCATTTAGGCTACACAGTGAATCAGCTTTGGGCAATCTTACAGATGCATTTCACAATATTAACTGGGATTCTGAATTCAATAATACCCAGGATATAAATTCATTAGCTAACCTCTTCCTCTCCAAAACTCTAAGCCTCTACAACCTTCATTGTCCCCTTCTTACCAAGCAAGTAACTGACAAAAGATTAAACAATCCATGGCTCACAAGCGGCATTCTCAATTCAATCAACAAGAAACATGAATATGAAAAGAAACTTAGGATTGGCCTAGTTTCAAAGGAAGTAGCTAAAGGTACTCATCAATGCTTACCAGTATCATAAGAAAGGCAAAACTTGCATATTATGTGAATAGATTCAATGAAGCAAAAGGCAACATGAAAAGCACTTGGAAAACCATCTCTAGTATCCTAGGAACTAAACAACACTCACATAACCAAATAAAACTCTACAAGGATGGGGATATACCGTCAACTGATTTAGAAATGGCAAATGAATTTAATAGTTTCTTTTCATCGGTTGGTGCTAATCTTGCCAGTAAAATCCCACAGACTCAGACACATATTAACACATATCTCTCAGGCAGCTATCCAAACTCTCTACTCCTTTCACCAATCAGCCCGGCAGATGTTGTGTCCATCATACACTCTCTAAAAACAAAGGCAGGGAACACCAGTGAAATTCCGTCCATTGTATACAAGAGAGCCTCCCATGCCCTTGCCCCACCCATAGCCCTACTGTTCAACAAATCTATAGAGTGTCACACCTTCCCTGATATCCTCAAAAAAGCAAGAGTAACGCCAGTCCATAAAGGAGGCAATCCGGCGGACATAAACAATTATAGACCAATATCAAATCTACCCATTCTATCAAAAATATTTGAAAAAATTATTTACAAACAGCTCTATTCCTACCTCGTAAAATTCGACATACTCAGCCCCTGCCAGTTTGGCTTCAGGTCCCAAAAGAGCACCAACGATGCAATCATTAGTCTCCTTGACGTAATCTACTCAGCACTTGACAAAAATGAGTTTCCGATTGGACTCTTCATTGACCTAAGAAAAGCCTTTGATACTGTTAATCACAACTACCTCTTACTTAAACTCCAGCATTATGGAATCCGAGGCCTTGCCCTTGACTACATCCGATCCTATCTTAGTGACAGACACCAATATGTAACTATCAATGAAACAACTTCTTCCACTCTACCAATTACCGTTGGAGTGCCACAGGGCAGTATCTTAGGACCTCTTCTATTTCTTATATATATAAACGATCTGCCTAATGTCTCTAATATTCTCAAACCTATATTGTTTGCTGACGATACTACTCTTATCTATTCAGACCTCAACCCACATACACTAAATAATGTTGTGAATAATGAATTAAAAAAAGTCCACTTATGGATGTCAACTAACAAACTAACATTAAACATCGAAAAGACTTACTACATCTTATTTGGAAGCAAATCATCAAATGCAATTCAGCTACAGATAGACAACATTAACATCAGTAATAAAAATGATGGCAAGTTTCTTGGCCTATTCCTAGACAAGAGACTCAACTTCAGCACCCACATTCAACACATAACTAAGAAAGTCTCTAAGACAGTTGGTATACTCTCCAAAATCAGATATTATGTTCCTAACTCTGCTCTCCTCTCTCTCTATTATGCTCTAATCTACCCCTATCTTAATTATGGTATCTGTGCATGGGGGTCTACCACTGCAAACCACCTTAAGCCCATCATCACCCAGCAAAAATCTGCTATCAGAATAATAACTAACTCTGCTTTCAGACAACACTCAGCTCCCTTGTTTAAATCCCTAAACTTGCTAAATATTAACTCCCTCCACACATTCTCTTGTGTCAACTACATCTACAAAACCCTGTTCTTAAATGCAAACCATGCTCTGAAACTCTATCTGGACAGATGTAATAGGACCCATTATCACCACACCAGAAATAAATATCTCTTTGATATCCCCAGGGTCAAACTTAATCTGTGTAAACACTCTATGCAAATTAAGGGACCTAGTCTATGGAACTCACTCCCTAGTGAATTGAAAAACTTTAAAACTTTTGCCTTATTTAAAACAAAACCAAAATGTACTTAATTTCATCTTCTTAGTTTCCTACACTGAGCTTTATTTTTTGCTCTGTATCTAGTGTTACCCAATCTCCTAATTCTTATATATTTAACCCAAACAACCTTATCATTGTGTTCATTGCTGTCTTCCTTTATGTGCTAGCCATTTGCTGTATTGTGCCTACCAAATTTTGTCAACTACCATTCAAGCTTTCATTGCAATCAATCTTAGCTACCTAAGTGCTTTATTATACTGTACCTACAATTTTCTCTCATCTTTTTTTTTTTTTTTCTTTTCTTGCCATGTAACTGTTATCATTTCTTTTTTATAATTTTTGCTAGTATTTACCTACTAAAAATTTTCTTAGATTAAGGACCTGCCCGAAACGCTGCGCGTACTAGTGGCTTTACAAGATTGTAATTACCATATTATATATTCTCACATTCCCAATGTACCTTCTTGTATATGAATAAATAAATAAATAAATAAATAAATGCTTGCTACTAAACCCGGTTAGTCTAGGAATAGATTATTGTACTCCCACTCAGGAAAAAGGGATACTCTGTTCAAACTTACTTATTTATTAACCCCTTAACACCCCCCATACACAATCACACCAATAACAATTTAATACTAACTTTACCACACAATCTTACGTTAAAAGCCTTGGTCCACATAGGCAGGTTTACACTGAAAACAAGCTAGGGTAAAGCTCTACTATAAAACACTTGAAGTATAGTCAGCCTAGGGTAGGGGACCACGTGTTTACACTGGGACCCCCGTTAGCATAACAGGTAAGATAAACACTTAAAAACACTTACTACACCCCAGGTATACTACTCTACACATAGAACAATGGGTATGCCAGACATATACAAAAATGAGTTATGGAGTACTTAACCAAACTAAGTCACAGAAATAAAGAATTAAGAGGAAGGAGAAACACGTCCAAGCACCACAGTCAGCCAGCAGAGAAGGCCGCCCCAGTCTCGAGCAGCCTGCAGCATGCGTGTGGTGCCGGGAAGAGCCCAATTGATCATACAGCTATTCACATTAAAACATCTTCCCCTTATGCCTCAAATTGCTACTTTCCTCATTCTACGGGTAGTTAAACTTATAACAATGTTACTTAATCCACAACAAGTTTAAGAGTCTAAGTGCTTTGTGAGCAACAAGAATAGTCTTACTTCTGGCAGGGAAGATTACAAACAACTTCGGCTCTCTATGCGTCCCATGCCATATTGTAGTTTAATAAGCTCAATTTTGACCTCTGGTTTCCATCTAAAGAACCCAGAGTCGTAACAACATATATAAAACGCTGAACTGTAATGCCAATCCTGACATCAAAAGCTTCATAGAAGGTTGTAACAGAACCCATAAGCACCACACTAGAAATAAATACAGTTTTGATACTCCTAGAGTACTACTTAATCAAACTAGAAATGCTCTGCAAATCAAGGGACCCAGAATGTGGAATGACCTTCCCAACCATGTTAAAGACTGTACCTCTCTCAACCAGTTTAAGAGAAAAACGAAGCTATACCTAATAAATTCCATGTAACCTGCCTTACCCCTCTATTGTCAACCAATGTCTGTTTTTGTTTTAAATGACGCTGTTTTGTCGACCGAATTGCATTTGTGCTGCTTTTTCAGCCATGTTCCCCCCTTCTTAACTGTTTTTTTTTCTCAACTCATTTTATTCCTTATGCTCAATTAGTCGTAAGCCTTAGTCATTTAAGTTTTTCATGCCCGAAACACTTTGCGTAATAGTGGCATTAGGCATTGTATGTACTAGCCCTATCTATAACTCCATCACTCTGTACAATCACTTTTATGTATGTACCTTACCTAAATAAACATTTTGATTTTTTTTAATATTCAGGACTATCTTACAGGTAACTATCCACAGTCTCTGTACCTAATGCCTATTAATTCCACTGATGTTACTGACATAATCCTTTCCCTTAAAACCAAGTCTAGTGCCCTTGAGGAGATATCAACTCTTATTTACAAAAAAGCCTCCTGATTTTAGCTCCTGCCATTGCATTGCTCTTCAACAAGTCACTTGAACTCCAAACCTTTCCAGATATTCTAAAAAAAAAGCGAGAGTAACCACTGTCCACAAATGTGGCGATCCCACTGATGTTAACAACCTCGATCAGACCTATATCAATTAATAAATAAAATAAATAAATATAAAAATATGTTTATTCAGGTAAGGAACATACATACAAGTGAATTTTACATAAATTGATCGATTTATAGATAGAGCTAGTACATACAATGCCTAAAGCCACTATTACGCAATGCGTTTCGGGCAGGAAAAACATTAAAATCTAATACTTAATACTAATTGAGTATAAAGAATAAAATGTGTTGAGAACAAATACAAATAAAGATAAAAAAGGGGGGAACATGACTGAAAAAGCAGCACAAATACATTAGGTCGACAAACAGCGTCGATTAAAAAAAAAATAACAGACATGGGTTGACAATAGAGGGGTAAGGTAGGTTACAGGGAATTTATTAGGTAGTGTTTCGTTTTTATCTTAAACTGGTTAAGAGAGGTACAGTCTTTAACATGGTTGGGAAGGTCATTCCACATTCTAGGTCCCTTGATTTGCAGAGCATTTCTAGTTTGATTAAGTAGTACTCTTGGAATATCAAAACTGTATTTATTTCTGGTGTGGTGCTCATGGGTTCTGTTACAACCTTCAATGAAGCTTTTGAGGTCAGGATTGGCATTACAGTTCAGCGTTTTATATATGTATAATACACATGAGAGAATGTGCAGTGACTTAATATCTAACATATTCAGAGATTTGAGTAGGGGTACCGAGTGATGTCTGGGGCCAGAGTTGGATATTGTCCTAATAGCAGCTTTGTGTTGAGTAATTAGAGGACGTAAATGATTTTGGGTAGTAGAACCCAAGCACAAATACCATAGTTGAGGTATGGATAGATGAGGGAGTAATAGAGAGTAACCAGGGCAGGGCGGGGTACATAATATCTGATCTTAGAAAGAATGCCAACAGTTTTTGAAACTTTTTTTGATATATTTAGAATGTGTCCCTGGAAATTCAGCTTGTGATCAATGAGAACGCCAAGGAATTTTCCATCTATTTGTTACAAATTTGGGTATTGTTTATTTTGAGATTTATTTGATTAGAGGATTTATTGCCAAACAGAATATAGAAAGTTTTGTCAATGTTAAGGGTGAGTTTGTTGGCAGTTAGCCAAAGATGGACTTTATTTAGCTCAGTATTTACTGTGGCATTTAGAGCAAGGGGGTCAGGACTGGAGTAAATGAAGGTTGTGTCGTCAGCAAATAGAATTGGTTTGAGGTGTTGGGAGGCATTTGGAAGGTCATTAATGAAGATGAGAAAGAGGAGAGGGCCAAGTATGCTGCCCTGAGGAACACCAATGTTGATGGGTAGGGTGGGAGAAATTGAATTATTCACAGAAACATACTGGAGCCTGTCAGTAAGGTAAGATTTGAGGTATTGCAGGGAGTGTCCTCTGACTCCATAATGATGTAATTTAAGAAGAAGGTTTTGGTGGTTGACAGTGTCAAAAGCCTTACGCAGGTCCACAAATAACCCAACAGGGAACTCATTTTTATCAAGAGCTGCATGAATTAAGTTAATCATACTAATAAGTGCATCGTTAGTGCTTTTTTGGGTCTGAAGCCATATTGGCAAGAGCTAAGTATATTGTGTTTGGCTAGATAAGAGTAAAGCTGCTTGTAGATTAGTTTTTCAAAAATTTTTGATAAGTTAGGCAGGATTGATATAGGTCTGTAGTTGTTAACATCTGTGAGATCACCACATTTGTGGACAGGGGTTACTCTCGCTTTTTTTTAGAATATCTGGAAAGGTTTGGAGTTCAAGTGACTTGTTGAAGAGCAATGCAATTGCAGGGGCTAAGGATCTGGAGGCTTTTTTGTAAATTAATGTTGGTATCTCCTCAAGGGCACTAGACTTGGTTTTAAGGGAAAGGATTATCTCATTGACGTCAGTGGAATTAGTAGGCTTTAGGTACAGAGACTGTGGATAGTTACCTGTAAGATAGTCCTTAACATCAGTACTGGAAGATGGAATATCATTTGCAAGGGATGACCCAATGGAAGAGAAGAACCTATTGAACTCAATAGCAGAATCAGAGGCTGAAAGCTGACCATCGTTATTGGACAGGAGTGTTGGTTTGTTGTTAAAATCTTCTTTGATCCCAATATTTGTGAAATTGTGCTCCAAGTTTTTTTAATGTTGCTCTTTATTTGGGTAAATTTATCTTCGTAGTATTTAGTTTTGGCTCGTCTAATTATCTTAGATAGCAATAACGAGTAATTCTTTGAGAATTCTTTGGAGACGGTTCCTAACCTATACTTCTTCTCAAGGTCATGTTTTTTATTAATGGATTTAAGTATTCCCTTTGTAAGCCAGGGATTGTTAAGCCTTTTGGTTGTGACTTGTTTTGTAAGCATAGGACAGTGGGTGTTATAAAGGCTAAGAGTTTTTTGAAGAAAAGATTGCACTGCTAGGTTGATGTCCCCTATGTTACCTAACTCGGACTCCCAGTTGACATTATCAGCAGCAGTTATAAAATTGTCTATAGCAGATTCATTGTGCAGCCTAAAGCTTAACTCCTTGACTCTAGAGGTGGTTTGTTAATGTTAGTTAAGAGAAATGTGGGGTAATGGTCTGTAGTGCTATCGGTGATTATACCTGAAGTAAGCGGAGAGGTTATGTTGGTCCAGATGTGATCTAGAGTCGTGGCAGTACTATCAGTGATTCTAGTAGGTCTAGTGATTAAGGGTATGAGGAAGCAGGAATTCATACAGTTGAGGAAGCTAACAGCAGTAGGGTGTTCAGGCTCGCAGAGGTCAATTTAAAGTCCCCTGCGATAATTAGATGGTTTTTGTTCAGTCTGTTATCGAGTATTAGATTACTAAGGTTTGAATTGAATTCGGACACATCAGTGTTAGGAATTCTATAGACTGCACCCACAGACAGGATAGACTCGGCACCCTTGACTCTGAAACTGGCGAAGATATACTCCCCACAGCAGTCTCTAGTTCTAATTACTTTTAAGCATGTTAGTTCTTGGTGGTAGTAAAGAGCAGTACCACCACCTCTCTGAATTTGACGACAGTTGTGAATTGCCGAGTAGTTAGGCATGTTAAAGAGTTGAGTAGTATCCTCTTTCAACCATGTTTCAGTAAGTATAATAAAAGAGAATTTATTGTCAATAGTTTCAATCAAGCACTAACATCATCGAAGTGTTTACCTAGAGATCTAACGTTCAAGTTGATTACAGAGATATTGTGATTATGTGTTAATACATTGTTTACATCATGTGCTGTAAAATATCTGCAATTTAGATCATTAAAGTGATGATTGTCATAGATAGTGGATAAGAGGTTTAGTTCAGGGTCTAAACTTGTCTGCATAAAAAGGCTGGTTGCAGGAAAACAAGGCAAGAATGGCAAATTACAAAATAGAATTATGATATAAAAGGGGAAAAAATATATGAACAAGTCTATACAAAACAAAAAACAAATGGACAAAAAAAAAAAGAAAAAATGAGGTAGCTTACAAGGGGCTTACAGGCACTCTCAGGTACACTGTAAGTAATAATTTGCATTATTGAGACACAGGCAAAGCCAGGGGTACAATGGAGTAAGAGTATGGTGAGGCTAGGCAACCTAGGTAATAAATGAAATCAAAGAAAAAGTTGAATAATAAACATAGGCAAATTTAAGCTAATGATTATTAACTATAAGTAGTTTAGTTATGATCGTATAATTAAAAAGACCTAAAGAAAAATTAAAGCACTCGGTGAATTATGTCTAGAAAATGACTAGTAAAAGGAAAATTAATGGAATCAGAGGTCACTCCCTGCAGTACCTAAAGTCTTACCTTACTGACAGGCTCCAATATATTCCTGTGAATAATTCAATTTCTCCCACCCTACCCATCAACTTTGGTGTTCCTCAGGGCAGCATACTTGGCCCTCTCCTCTTTCTCATCTACATGAATGACCTCCCAAATGCCTCCCAACATCTCAAAGCAATTCTATTTGCTCACGACACGACCTTCATTTACTCCAGTCCTGACCCCCTTGCACTAAATGTCACAGTAAATACTGAGCTAAATAAAGTCCATCACTGGCTAACTGCCAACAAACTCACCCTCAATATTGACAAGACTTTCTATATTTTGTTTGGCAATAAATCCTCAAATCAAATAAATCTCAGGATTAACAATACCCAAATGTGTAACAAAGTAGATGACAATTCCTTGGCGTTCTCATTGACCGCAAGCTGAATTTCCAGGGACACATTCTAAATATATCAAAAAAAGTTTCAAAAACTGTTGGCATTCTTTCTAAGATCAGATATTATGTACCTCGCCCTGCCCTGGTGACACTATTACTCTCTCATCTATCCTTATCTCAACTATGGTATTTGTGCTTGGGGTTCTACTACCCAAAATCATTTACGTCCTCTAATTACTCAACACAAATCTGCTATTAGGACAATATCTAACTCTGGCCCCAGACATCACTCGGTACCCTTACTCAAACCTCTAATTATGTTAGATATTAATTAAGTCACTGCACATCCTCTCATGTGTATTTTATATATATAAAACGCTGAACTGTAATGTCAATCCTGATCTTAAAAGCTTCCTAGAAGGATGTAACAGATCCCATGAGCACCACACCAGAAACAAATACCTATTTGATATTCCAAGAGTACGACTTAGTCAAACTAGAAATGCTTTACAAATCAAGGGACCTCGAATGTGGAATGACCTTCCCAATTATGTTAAAGACTGTACCTCTCTCAACGAGTTTAAGATAAAAACTAAGTACCACCTAATTAACTCAATGTAACCTACCTCACCCCTAAATGTCAACCCATGTCTACGATTTTAAACAATGCTGTTTGTTGACCAAATTGTATTTTTGCTTTTTTTTCTGCCATGTTTCCCCCCCCCTCTTTTTTCATTTTTTTCTGATTTTTTCTCAACACAATTTATACTTTAATCTAAGTTAGTATTAAGTTTTAGTCTTAGTGTTTTTCCTGCCCGAAACGCTTCACGTAATAGTAGCTTTAGGCATTGTATGTACTAACTCTATCTATAAATCCATCAACTTTTGTATTTCACCTTGTATGTATGTACTTTACCTGAATAAATATTTGTATTTGTATTTGTATTTGTATTTGTATTTGCATGTATGCGCATCGGGGGTACCTCCGGCCGCCGCCGTATCCACTCGTGGGCTCCGGCCAGGTCATTCACCTCTTGTGAGAAACCATTTGGAGAAGTGGTACTCCAGATGACGATTCTGCTTAGATAGTTGGCTGTTAAGTATCCTGGCTGCGGTTCACCTAAACAAGACTATATTGACCCTCATGCACCCTGTGCACGGTGATTCTGGAACTAAGGTGGTCTGCCCCTAGATGAGGTCTTGGACCATATTCTGTAGATGGAATATGTCCAGGTCAGGACTTTCACAGAGCAAATCTCAATGTCGCTCTTGGTGAGTCCCAAATCCTGTAGACCACGCGCACTCTCCTTACACCATCCTCCTCTCCAATTAAGGGTTATCAAAGAGGCGGATGATGTGTGCTTCTCGGTGTATTCCTTCACCTTTTGAAGAATCTCTGGGGTGCCGTACTTGTCGCACTTGGTCTGATGTGGACGGGAGAATGGGAAGTTATCAGCAGAGACCTGGGTGTCTAATATAAAGGCCTCATCACCTTAACAAGCTATGATGTCAGGCTTACAGAAGGTCCCTCCATCCGGTATACGGACTTCACTTTCCACCTCAAAACCTCTTTGCCGTAGGCGGCCGGCGACGAACAGAGTGATATCATCATGACGTTTCACCCGAGCCCCATGTGTCTTGTGGCATTCCTGGGATATGTGGCCCAGGATCCCTGGTTTCTGGTAAGCATCGCAGAGACCAGAAGCCTCGGGTCTACCCCTAGCTGCTCTAGACGGAGTGGCTACAGTGTTTGCCCTGATCTGGATATCATGAGCAAAATCTCCTCCGCTTAGCAGACGGGTACCGGATGCGACCCACTTGTGGCAGGAAGGAACCTCACAAGAGGACGCAAGGCCGGCACCATCAACCATGCTGTACAGTTTTGCTTTCCACCTTCGAGAGCGCTCAGTCGTTCTGTTAGAAGGGGTTCCGGCGGCCGTGGTCGGGTCTACCCATCAATGCATTCGCGCTTCGAACGCAGGTAGGAGAGCCGCTGCCACTACCACTGGATCCTCCGACTCTACCAACGCCCCGAGCCGCTTGTTCTTCTGTGGGCGGATTGATGTAGCAAAGTCGGGAATTCCTAGTCCACCGTCCTTTACGTCGGAATGGAAAAAGACATTACGAGTATCATGAGGCAGTCGCAGCCAGCCATGAATGGCGTGCCGCAACCGCCTGTCAAGCCTCGCCAACTCCGTTTTAAACGCGTCCGAGAACAAGCCGGTAGTTCATCTTGGGGATTAGGTGGTGTTTTAGTAGGGATATCCCCTGTTGGGATTTGAGTGGCGCCTGGATGATGTTAGTCAGGCCGTTTTCAAACAGGGAACCGTAGGATAGGCGTCTGCCCCCGGCCCCGATAAGTATTCCTAAATACTTGTACTCATCCGCCACACTCACAGTACCAATTTCATCGTTCCCGACGTAGTATGCCCTCCTGGTTGGGATATGCCAAGTCTTCCGATGCGCATCGACTGCTATGCTTACCGTATGGCACTTCGCAGCATTTACTTTAAGGCCAGAGTCACGCAGTGTGTGGCAAATACTTGTTATTAGTTTCTGTAGTCCGGCAGCCGTCTCTGCTGCCACAACCAGATCGTCAGCGAATGCCAGCGTTTCACAATTGATATGTGATACTACCCAAAACCCATTGATACTACACAAAACCATTGATACAACCCAAAACCCATTGATACTACCCAAAATCATTTACGTCCTCTAATTACTCAACACAAAGCTGCTATTAGGACAATATTCAACTCTGGCCCCAGACATCACTCGGTACCCCTACTCAAATCTCTGAATATGTTAGATATTAAGTCACTGCACATTCTCTCATGTGTATTATACATATATAAAACGCTGAACTGTAATGCCAATCCTGACCTCAAAAGTTTCATGGAAGGTTGTAACAGAACCCATGAGCACCACACCAGAAACAAATACAGTTTTGATATTCCAAGAGTACGACTTAATCAAACTAGAAATGCTCTACAAATCAAGGGACCCAGAATGTGGAATAACCTTCCCAACCATGTTAAAGACTGTACCTCTCTCAACCAGTTTAATATAAAAACGAAGCACTACCTAATAAATTCCCTGTAACCTACCTTACCCCTCTATTATCAACCCATGTCTGTTTTTTTTAACAACGCTGCTTGTCGAGCTAACTGCATTTGTGCTGCTTTTTCAGCCATGTTCCCCCCTTTTTTATTTTTATTTTTATTTGTTCTTAACACAATTTATACTTTAAACTCAGTTAGTATTAAGTTTTAGTCTTTAATGTTTTTCCTGCCCGAAACGCATTGCGTAATAGTGGCTTTAGGCATTGTATGTACTAGCTCTATCTATAAATCTATAAATTTTTGTAAAATCTCTTGTATGTATGTACCTTACCTGAATAAACATTTATATATTTATTATTTATTTATTTATTTATTTATTTATGTTTGTCCTGCACACCGCCCCCCATCCAGTGGGCAGCGGTGGATAGGTTACTGTCACTTAGTTACTACCTACAGTTTGCAAACTGGGGATATTTGACTAAAATTTCTGGTAGCAGATCATTTTGAATGAAATATGCATACATTGCTGGAACATTGGTTATAGAATTGTCTCTGAATTCACGTATCTTTTCGCAGTCCATCACACAATATCTTTGTACTTAACTTGCCTCCGAATGCATGATAGAGCTGATAAATTAGCCAAAGAATCTGCCTTTAAAGGAGCCGCTGAGTGTAACCTTGGATTGTCAATGAGCAATCTGAGAGTAGCAGTACACCGAGAACTTCAACAAGATCTTGTTGATCTGAGGCAAAGTGAAATTGACACCAGTAATTCCATCTATCATCATACTATCATGCAAGAGGAGCCACACATCTATGGATCATCCAATAAAATCAGCAGACTTCTAGATGTTACTACTGCTCGGCTTAGGCTCGGTTACAAGTATCTCTGGGAATTCTCATTGTCTGCCGATGTAGACCTGACCAAATGTAAACTGTGTCAACAAAATTATTCGCACACCTTCCGTCACTATGTGATGGAGTGCGAAAAGATACGTGAATTTAGAGACAATTCTATAACCAATGTTCCAGCGATGTGTAAATATTTCATTCAAAATGATCTGCTACCAGATATTTTAGCCAAATATCCCCAGTTTGCTAACTGTAGGTAGTAACTGAGTGATTGTAACCTATCCACCGCTGCCCGCTGGATGGGAGGCGGTGTGCAGGACAAACATATAAATTGTGACACTAGCTTTCCACATATGTCAGTTGCTTAATTTAGAACCTGTACTTGAGGTCGATCTCGAACCCATTGTTGATGTGACGACTTATATTGAATTTTGTAACTAGGTCATCAAGATTGAAACTTGCTTATACCTGGTTGATTGGGTTCTGGGAGTTCTTCTACTCCCCAAGCCCGGCCCGAGGCCAGAAGTATCTTACAAGAGTGTTGTAGGCGCGGTCTTTCTATGAAGTCCTGAGAGTGACGAAGGTGGGCAGGGAAAAAAGTGGTACCCAAGATTGACCATGTAATAGATTAATTATACAATGTATGTGATGTAACTATATAACCTGTCAAAATAATGATAAAGATAATCAAAATAGAGATTATAAATGTAGTTATTGTCCTTGTATATAAGTCACCGGAGGCAAACCCTCAGCAGTTTAAAGACCAACTAATGAAAGTAGAACACTGCTTGGAAAACCTCACAAATCCAGCTCCGAACATCATTCTGCTTGGTGACTTCAACCTACGGCACCTGAAATGGAAGCACCTGGCTAATACAGTAATATCAGAAGAATACCAGGAAGTAGCCTTAATGAACAGGCACATGCAAATGACCTGCTACGGATGTGCGACAGGTTTGCCTTAAACCAGCAAATAGTAGAACCAACCAGGAAGGAGAACACGCTGGACCTCATTTTCACTAATAATGATGAATTGATCAGGAACATAATGATTACAAATACCTGTTACTCAGATCACAACTTAATTGAAGTTATGACAACCATGGGGAATAGACCTTCAAAACCAGTCCAGATTCCCGGTGGAGGAGATTTCAGCAAATTCAACTTCAATAATAAACAGATAAACTGGGAGCAAATAAACCAGGACTTCACAGAAATAAACTGGGAAGAACAGCTAGGAAATGCGAACCTGAACCAGTGCCTGGAAAAAATAAGCTCAGTAGCACTAGAAATATGTACAAACCGCATCCCCCTAAGAAAAAAGAGGAAGAGATGCAGATTGGAACGAGAACGTCGTTCCCTATATAGGCGAAGAAAACGAATCGCGGTACAACTTGAGAGTCGCACCCTATCTCAGGAACGGCGAAGAAGGTTAGGTAGCGAAATAGGAAAAATTGAACTCAAGCTACAAGAATCATACAAAACGCAGGAGAGGGAAAGAGAGCAAAAGGCCATCAGTGAAATAGAGAGAAACCCGAAATATTTTTTCTCCTATGCAAAATCAAGATCAAAAACCACATCTAGTATCGGGCCCCTGCGAAAGGAAGATGGAACTTTCACCGATGACAACAAAGAAATGAGCGAGCTACTGAGGAAGCAATACGACTCTGTCTTCAGCGAGCCATTAAACGCACTAAAGATCGATAACCCAAATGAATTTTTCATGGATATGATACCAACATCAAATCATATATCAGACGTCACCCTATCCCCACTGGATTTTGAAGAAGCCATAAACAGTATGCCTATGCACTCCGCACCAGGCCCGGATTCTTGGAACTCCATATTCATCAAGAACTGTAAAAAACCACTATCGCAGGCCCTTCACATTCTGTGGAGACAAAGCCTAGATACTGGCGTTATTCCTGATATACTAAAAACAGCAGAGATAGCACCACTTCATAAAGGAGGAAATAAGGCAGAGGCAAAAAATTACAGACCGATAGCACTAACATCGCACATCATAAAAATTTTTGAGAGAGTGCTAAGAAGTAAGATCACAAAATACATGGAATCACAGCATCTCCATAACCCCGGACAACATGGTTTCAGAACAGGGCGCTCTTGCCTGTCGCAGTTGCTGGACCACTATGATATGGCATTAGATGCTATGGAAGACAAACAAAACGCTGATGTAATTTACACAGATTTCGCAAAAGCTTTTGATAAATGTGACCATGGTGTTATTGCCCATAAAATGCGCTCAAAAGGAATTACCGGAAAAGTAGGCAGATGGATCTACAATTTCCTGACCAACAGAACCCAATGTGTAATAGTCAACAAAATAAAATCCAACCCGTCAACCGTTAAGAGCTCAGTCCCCCAGGGTACTGTGCTTGCTCCAGTACTTTTTCTCATCCTTATATCGGACATAGACAAGAACACAACCTATAGCACTGTATCATCCTTTGCAGATGACACTAGGATCTTCATGAGAGTAGGCAACATAGAGGACACGGCGAACCTCCAGTCAGATGTAGATCAGGTCTTTCTATGGGCTACAGAAAATAATATGGTGTTTAACGAAGACAAGTTCCAGCTCATGCGCTATGGAAAAAATGAAAATATAAAAACGGAAACCACGTACAAAACTCAGGCAAATCATAACATAGAACGAAAAGGCAATGTAAAGGATCTGGGTGTACTCATGTCGGAAGACCTTACCTTTAAAGAACACAATAAAGTAGCCGTCACAACTGCAAGAAAAATGACAGGTTGGATAACAAGAACTTTTCACACTAGAGATGCTATACCGATGATGACACTTTTCAAAACGCTTGTGCTCTCTAGAGTGGAGTACTGCTGCACAATGACAGCCCCTTTCACTGCGGGTGAAATTGCTGACCTGGAGAGCGTGCAGAGATCCTTTACTGCTAGAATCCACTCGGTAAAACATCTAAACTATTGGGACCGACTAAAGAGCCTAAATCTGTATTCCCTTGAGCGCAGGCGGGAGAGATACATAATAATTTACACGTGGAAAATATTAGAGGGGCTGGTCCCAAACCTGCACACAGAAATAACATCACATGAGACCAGAAGACATGGCAGGATGTGCAGAATACCCCCGTTGAAAAGCAGAGGTGCAACTGGTACTCTGAGAGAGAACTCTATCAACATCAGAGGCCCGAGACTGTTCAACACGCTTCCACTACACATAAGGGACATAACTGGCAAACCCTCACAGTGTTCAAGAGAGAACTGGATAAGCACCTCCAAAGGATACCTGATCAACCAGGCTGTGACTCATACGTCAGGCTGCGAGCAGCCGCGTCCAACAGCCTGGTTGATCAGTCCAGCAACCAGGAGGCCTGGTCGATGACCGGGCGCGGGGACGATAAGCCCCGGAGCACCTCAAGGTATCCTCAAGGTATCAAGGAACTGAGCTTGCTAAAGTCATTAACACTTCAGTGATTTAAGTGCCTTTCATTGCACACTAGTTTCTTTATCAGCATCTCACCCCTGTAAGAGTAAATGAGATAAATGTCT
>WNGS01108384.1:0-13022 GCA_020271785.1 Procambarus virginalis | reverse complement strand
AAACACTGACTGTAAAGACAGCAGAAGTAACATGGACACAACATGGGCAAGGCATCAAAAGTAGTAATAAAGCGTGCTAGGCTAAACGTAAACATTTAGCCCGCGCACTGATAACCACATAAACTTAACCATAGTAATACATGACTGTGCAGCAAAGTCCCCGCATACAGACTGTAATAAGTTAATAAATTATTGAGGGGTTACAGCAAGGGGTTTGGTTACAGCAAAGTAACCCAACATGCAACATAAGCAAAGCCCCCAATGTAGTATTAAAATGTGGTAGGCTAAATGTAACCATGTTAGTCCGAAAATGATAACAGCATAAATGTGACCAGAGTCAGCAACATAAAATGTGCAGCCAAAAGTACTGTAATAAATACGGCAGGACGTTGACGATGTATCCTGGACCTGTGGCACTTACCGATTGCTGAAGTTACAGTACCTGTGATGAGTAGTTATAAGGCATGCTCAGCTGGAACACCGCCGCCCGGGCCTTCAGCTGCTGGACAGTGGCAGCATAACATAATGGGTAATCAATAACCGTAAATAAGTAAGGCCGGGCAATACTGGCCAGACATGAGTCTGGAACAAACGTCCTGGGAACATCAGGCCAACCTCAAGCATTGGTCGGAGCATCCAACATCAGTCGGGACACCTTGGACCACATCAGTCGGACACCGGCCGCTGGGCCATCAGCTGCAGGATCGTCATATGGGCCCACTTCAGCCGGGACTTCAGTGGGGGGAGTTGTCCCGCAGGGGACATGCACAGCTGGAACACAACCAGCTGTGGCAGCTGGTGCAGGGACATCGGCAGCATAACATAATGTTTAATTGTAACCATAAAGGACTAAATAATGCCGGCAACACCGGCCAGACTTAAGTCTGGAACATCAGTCAAAACCTCGAGCATCAGTCGGTACATCAAACATCAGTCGGGACATCAAACATCAGTCGGGACATCAAACATCATTCGGGTCATCAAACATCAGTCGGGACATCAAACATCAGTCAGGACATCAAACATCGGTCGGGACGTTAAACATCGGTCGGGACATCAAACATCGGTCGGTACATCAAACATCGGTCGGTACATCAAACATCGGTCGGGACAACAAACATCAGTCGGGACACCGGCCGCTGGGCCGTACCCCATGGCAGCCGGGCCATCACCTGGTGGATCCTCGACTGGGGCCATATCAGCGGGTGGGGTTGGGCCCCCGGGTGCATACTCAGCTGGAACACCATCGGCTGTGCTAACAGGTGCTGGGGCAACAGCAGCATAACATAATGTTAATTATTAACCTGTAACTAACTCAACAATGCCGTCGGCATCGGCCAGACTTAAGTCTGGAACATACCTCCTGAGGGCCCATCAGTCGGTACAGCGGCCACAGGGCCGTGCCCCGTGGCAACTGGGCCAGCAACTGCAGGACATCGTATGGGGCCACTGCTGCCGTCACTTGGGCTGGCGGGGCGGGCCCGCAGGAGGCATGCACAGCTGGAGCACCACCAGCTGGTCATGGTCAGCAGAACATAATGGGTAATTTTGCGCCATAAATAACTGGTGAGAATAAGCGCGGTGTAATACTTGAAGAATGGCTACAGTAATTAATTAATAGTGATACCCAATTAAATAGGTATAATAAAACTGCTGGACCGTGCCCCACGGCAGCTGGGCCATCTGCTGCTGGGTCGTCGTCTGGGGCCCCATCAGCTGGGACGTCGCTGGCGGCTTGCCCCGTGGGGATACACTCAGCTGGGACCCCACCAGCTGGCGCAGCAGCTGCTTGGACAACAGCATCATAACATAATGGGTAATTATTAACCATAAATTACTGGTTAAGAGCGGGTTTTGTAAAATGATCAACAGCCACAAACAAGTAATGGAATTAAACAAATGATAGATGGAACTAAATATAGGTCCTGTGTCAACGTCAGGGAACACATCAGCTGAGCCAACGACAGCAGAACGTAATGAGTAATCAGTAACCATAAGCAACTGGTTAAATTAGCGGGGTTGAATAGCTGAGTAAGACCCACGAACGAATAACTAAATTTACTAAAATTAATAGATGAAATAATTATAGGCCAAGTGACATCAGCAGGAATTGCGTCCGCTGGGCCAATGTCAGCATGACATAATGGGTAAGCAGGAAACCACAAATAACTGGTTAAATAGCAGGTGGAATAGATGAATGAAAGCCACAAACGGATAGTTAAAAAATAAATGAAATTATAGGCCATGGGTCATCATCAGGAATCACATCTGCTGGGTCAAAAGCAGCCCAGCGTAACAGGTAACCAGAACCACAAATAACTGGTTAAAATAGTGTATTCGTGTAAGTGTTTAATAGCCGCAGCTATTAGTTAAGGGACAAACGAATTAAATGAATAAACATAAGGCCATGAGTCATCGGCGTGAAACACCTCCACCAGGCCGACCGGGGCATCAGCTGAGCCAGCGTCAGTAGCTGGGCTTGGCCCCAAGGGACGCTCGGCCGGGACACCCCCAGCCAGGCCAGCAACTGCTGAGCATCGGCTGCATACCATAATGGGGAGTAGTAACCATGAATAACGTAAAATTAGCGTGAATGAATATTTGTTGAATGGCCACAACGTGTAAAATAAGAAAAGAAACGGATTTAAGGTCATGATCATCGGCGGGACTCACAAACGCCAGACTGGCCAGGACAACAGCTGAGCCAAGCCCGGGCTTGGCCACCATGGGACATGTGCTCGGGCCGCACCCAGGGTCCAGGCAGGGCGACACCCGTGCCCGGGACGCTGCTGGGCCCCCCAGGGCATGCACAGTAATCACGTGCGCACGTACGTACGTGCACACGATCGCACGTGCAATCCATGCCGGATGCCGTCCGCTAAGGACGGGGCCGAGCACCCGCTGGCCCGTGGCAGAGGGGCAGGAAGGCTGGACACGTCCCAGGGCGCGCGCTCCAAGGAGCTCCTTGCCGCGTGGGCGTCACGACCGGGGCGTGGGCCCCGGGAACAGGCCCGGGCGTAGGCCTGGAGCCTGGCCACGTGTCGATGCCGACGTGGCTCGGGCACTAGGGGCCGGGCCCGAGGGCGGAGGGCCGCCCTCACCCGGCCACGTGGCGAACACGGCCCAGGGCGTGCGCTCCAAGGAGCGCCTTGCCGCATGGGCGTCACGACCAGGGCTCGGGCCCTGGGGACAGGCCACCTGGAGCCTGGCCACGTGTCGACGCCGACTTGGCTTGGGCCCTAAGGGCCGGGCCCAAGGGCGGAGGGCCGCCCCCGCCCGGCCACGTGGTGAGCACGGCCCAGGGCGTGCGCTCCAAGGAGCGCCTTGCCGCATGGGCGTCACGACCAGGGCGTGGGCCCCGGGGACAGGCCGCCTGGAGCCTGGCCACGTGTCGACGCCGACTTGGCTTGGGCCTTAAGGGCCGGGCCCAAGGGGGAAGGGCCGCCACCGCCTGGCCACGTGGCATCAACGCCAAGGGCAAAGCGACCCAGAAAGCATCGCACGGCGGAGTCTGTCGCGGACCCTAAGGGCGCTCCTGCTTCCCCAGGGCAGCAGGAGGCCAAGGTAGCTAGCTAAGGGGTACACACGGACCGCTAGGGGATGGCGCTTTTCACACGCCGCACTGGGGAGGTCCTGACTAGATTAAACAGAAACTTCACGTTTACCTTGGCGATAGGAGTGTGGGGCAGGAGGCCCCTGCCGAAGCAAGTTGCGAGGTCGAGGGTACCAACACGTCCAGTAGAGCGAGGTCTGGGACCAGGGTAGCCGTCACGTTGTCCATCTCGTGCGTGGTCCGACGTTGTGAGGAGAGGAGGAGTTTCGAGCACTGTTGTGGTGACTGTGAGAGTGAGGCTGATCCTCCCGCTCCTTCCCTATTTATAAGCTCCCATACCTTCCCGCGCAGGCCGCGGAAGGCGCTGCGCAAGTGTTTCTTTTTCCCCTTTTCAGAAAAATCTCCGCTTTTATGCAATCAGAGGTCATTTCTCTAAGACATCAAAGTTATTCTCAGAGTCACCTTCGTTATCCAGAGAAGCCTTCTGAGACATCCTCGTTCAACAATGCTGTGCTGAGAGCCATCAAAAAGTTAAATACAGCCATCAAAGTTATTCCCTAAGTAACCTTTCCTTCATCAGAGAAGCTTTCTAAGACATCTTCATTCATCATTGTTGTTCTCTACGACACATTCGATCATCAAAGAAACTCTCCTTCTTCCATCAAGTTACTCTCAAAGACATCAATGTTGTTCTCTAAGACATCTTCAGTCATAAAATTTCTCTCCACAATGTAACTAGTTCAGCTTTTCATATCAAACCTGCACTTCTGTTAAAATATATTTTCTTAGTCACTTTACCTTAAAACTGTTCTTTGAACAACACTGCATAAACCTACCTAACCTATCCTCCCCACATAATGTTTCTTACCTAACATAACCTTCCTAAACCTAACCTACCCTAACTTAACCTAACCTAACTTACCTAACCTAACTTACCTAACCTACCTATCCTAATTTAACTAACCTAACCTAACTTACATAACCCAAGCTAACTTACCTAACCTAACTTACCTATCCTAACTTAACTTGCATAACCTAACCTAACCTAACCTAAACTTACCTAACCTAACTTATCCTAACCTAACTTTGAATATTTTAGGGCACAAACTGGACTCTGAATATTTTCTGTCTATAACTGGACTCTGATGAAATTTGAGCTTAAATTGGACTCTGACGAATTTCTGACTACAATTGGACTGTGTCCAATTTCGGTCTTTTACAGGTGAAACAGCCGTAAATGGTTATAAAACTCAAAGTCACGACTGACATGTCTGTTTTCCTTAACAAACATCTAAGACAATATTCTCTGAAAATGGTCTTGAAAAAAAAATTTGCGATTTTGAAAACAGGCAAAATTTATCCGTAGAGTTTACCTGGAAACTGTGTGACTCAAACACGATTTTTTTCTTAATTTTTTCTATAAGATTTTCGTACTTATTTTCCTCATAAGAACTCTTAACAAACTCTTAACAAACTTCTAAAATCTCGGAAACTATTTTTCTTATAAGAATTCCGTAATTCCAAATCAGTGTCTGCCCAAATTCACCTGAAACCCTGACAGTCTAAAGACGATACTTGAATTTCTCCCATAAGAACTCTTAACAAACTTCTATGAACATATTTTAATCATAAGAACTCTTAACAAACTTCTAAAATCTCAGAAATTATTTTTCTTATAAGAATTCCTTAATTCCAAATCAGTGACTGGCCAAATTTACCTGAAACTCCTGACACACAAAACAGTGTTTTTGCAGTGTACAAAACCCGATGCATTTTTCTTCAGGAGCTCACGTAGAGGCTTCGTAATGAGCAAAATCTGGAATGAAGCGAGAACAGTAGTTTGCCATTCCCAGAAAACTATGTACTTCAGTGGATGTTGAAGGAGGTGCAGCATTCTTGATATCTGCAACTTTCTTAGGATCTGGAGATAGACCTTTGTCACTAAGTACATGTCCAAAGAATTCAATTTTATGTTTATTGAACTCACACTTTGCTCGGCTTAGCGTCAAATTCTTTTCTCGTAAGCGTTGCAATGTTGCACGAAGAGCTTTGTCGTGTTCAGCTTGGGTACGGCCATAAACAATGATGTCATTAGACATGTTGTCAGCATTAGGTATATCTTGCAATACCTGGCTGATGATGTGCTGGAATACTTCAGCAGCACTGTTAATACCAAAACTCAGGCGCTTGTACCTATACAGACCTCGATGTGTCGTAAACGTTGTGATGAATCGACTCTCATCATCAAGTTCAAGCTGATGATAGCCCTTGTTTAAATCTAACTTGCTGAATACAGTTGCACCATTCAAGCGGTATATCATATCATCTACAGTGGGTGTAGGATGGCGTTCACGCATTATTGCCTTGTTGGGAACACGCATGTCTACACAAATGCGTATCTCATCTGGATTCTTCGGCTTTGGTGGAGTGACAATTGGGCTTACCCATGGTGTTGGGCCTGTTACCGGTTCAATGATATCTAGTTCTATCAGCCTATCCAGTTCGGCATCGACTTTCTTGCGAGTATGGAATGGTTGTCGGCGATGTGGTTGGGCAACTGGAATTACATCTGGGTTGATATGCAGATGTACCTTGCTATCAGTATAACAACCTATGGATTTAAACCGATCAGAAAATTCAGCAACAATAGCATCAACATTGTTTGCAGATTCCACTGCTACAGCATTAGAAAGCTGAAGTAGCCCCAATTTGGTTGAAGTCTTGTAACTGAGTAAAGACTCCTTTGCATTCCTAACAACATGGAATGTAGTAATGAGCATTGCATTCTTTGACTTAATCTCTGCAGTGAAAGTTCCAATCACTGGTAAGGCTACCTTTGAAGCATAGGCAGTGGCTTTGCCATTATAGTTTTCAAGCTTTGGGAATTGTTTTTTAAATTTTTCATAGTGGCACTCAGCAATGGTGTCAATGTTTGATCCAGTGTCAATGAGAATTTTGAGACAAATGCCAGCAATGTATACTATAGTCTCTGGGTTGTTTGGAAGATCATTCCATTTTGTGATTGATTGTACTCCATAAATATAATCACATTCACTGTCATCTGAGACTGGTTGTAATGAAATGTTGTCTTGTATATTATTAACATTCTTGATTTGAGGTGCAATATTGTGTTTGCCACCTCGACTCCTATGACTTGATCCTCGTACATTGCTTTTATTTATTGATTGTGGTTTCTTTAGTGCGGAACGACACATAGCACCAAAATGATTTAGTTTTCTACACTCATAGCACTTCTTACCTTGTGCAGGACAAACATTATCTTGGTGTGGGTAGTCTCCTCCACAATTGTAACATTTATTGTTGACAACCTCTGATGTGAGTCGTTGTGACTGCTTGAGTCTTGTTCCATGACTCCAGTTGTGATGTGGTTCTCGGCTCAATTTAATGTTAGGTTTGGCATGATATCTTCTATGATCATGGTGTACTCCCTGAACCTTACATACTTCATGACTGTTAGTAACAGTGGCAGAACCGTTGTTGGCACTGCACTCCATGACACGAGCATCACGTGCAGCATCTTCCATTCGACGAGCCATATCCAGTATCTTGTTAAGAGAACTTTCATCATCAACAAGTTCTAGAGCTCTTCGACGAAGACGTGTAGATGTGCATGTTTCAATTATTTGCTGTTTGATTTCTTTGTCAACATCAGCAAACTCACAATGGGTTGCTAAACCCTGCAGACGTGTATGGTATTGATCAACAGTTTCATTAGAGAGTTGTTTTGCTCTCCTGAAATGCATAATTTCCATAGCAGTATTTTGCCTTGGTTTGAAATGCTCAGTTAATTTGGCCTTGGCAGTGTCATAATCTTTGGCACCACCAGTATCTTTCAGTGTATCAAAGATATCACAAACTCTATCACCTACATAATGAAGCAGAAAGGCACGCTTTCTTTCAGCACTTTTGATGTCAGAAACTATCAACAAATTTTCAAACCTTTTAAGCCATTTGACCCACCTCTGTGACAGGTTTGTCTGGTCACAGTCAGGATCAAATGCAGGAAACTGAGGTATATTTGCCATTTTTACTGAATAAATTTAAACTTATCACTTAAAATGTTCCTCAGAATATATAACACTTACTGCACTGTATATGTTATTTAAGAATTCACTGTAATTACTTTAATTTTGCAAAGCACACAAGCATTTTAATGCAAAAGTTCACAACAGTGCACAACACAGCAGCAACTGACTTCTTACCTAGCCCTTGTGTACATGTGTTGTTCCTACTCACAGCAACACAGCAGTTGTTAGCAGTTGGTACAGCAATTGGCAGCAGTTGGCAGCAGTAGGCAGCAGTAGGCAGCAGTTGGTACAGCAGTAGGTTCACAGCGTGAAGAATTTTGTAGCACGAAGCGTCGTTTCGTAACCAAAACATCGGGTTTTGTACACTGCATCAAAGCGTCGTTTCGTACACAGCGTCGGCAGATTCCTCTCACAGCAACACTCAGCATAGCTTGGGTAGCACACAGCATTGGCCAGCACACAGCAACGGCCAGCACACAGCAACGATCAGCACACAGCAACAGTCAGCACACAGCATGGGGTTGCATACAGCATCGGGTATGGTGCTCAC
Source organism: Procambarus virginalis (assembly GCA_020271785.1). Taxonomy (NCBI): domain Eukaryota; kingdom Metazoa; phylum Arthropoda; class Malacostraca; order Decapoda; family Cambaridae; genus Procambarus; species Procambarus virginalis. The sequence continues at coordinate 4,870 of WNGS01108384.1, read as the reverse complement.
AGACAGCTTCTCCTTCCTCCTCTGGGCGAGACAGCATGCTCCTTCCTTGTGTTTTGTTGAACAAAATACCTGCGTTCCCAGTTCATCCTCGTCGACAGTGTGGTGTCTGTGTATAGCTGAGATAGTCTTGGTAGTAAGGTTGATGTAAAGTCATTCCTGGTTACTGACTTTAATACTTAAAAGACGATTACATGATAGAGTAGCTCCCAAGCTTGGCAGGCGTCCTGTGTGCTGTTTACCTTCTCTAGTGGCGTCCAGCCGCCGCACATAGAAAACGGATGGTACCATTTTCTGTGAACATGACAGGCTCCACCACCCACCACCCTGGGGGACCCCAAGATGCAACCCTCTCGGTCGTTCAAAATTGGTCTACCCAGTGGACCCCAGGATGGACGGACCCCAGTGGACCCCAGGACAGACGGATCCCAGTGGACCCCAGTACAGACGGACCCCAGTAGACCCCTGGGCAGACGACTCAGTAAAGATGGAAGAGGAGCAACAACTACTCCAGTTTGTCCCACCAACATTGGTCTACCTAGATTAGACCCCAAGACGGATGGACCCCAATGGACCCCAGGTCGCTTGTCAAAGACCCATGGGAGAAAGAAGAAAGAAGAGAGAAGAAAGAAGAAAGAAGAAAGAAGAGAGAAGAGGGGGGAGATAAGACCAAGCTGAGACACGATGCCTAGTGTCCCTTGCTAGTGTTAGCATCATTGCATGGAGCGTATTTGCAAGACAGGACCGTTTACCTTCGCTGGCGGCCGTTCCAGCGAGCATGTCACTCTTTTGAGTGATTCCCCCTGTGTCGTTCGGACTTGATGTGGCTGTCAGAAGTGGCTCTCTGAAGGAGGCGTACTGGAGCAACAGGGAGGAAAAAAGTAGGATGGGATTTCTACGGTGCCAATTATATGGAGGTCTCGAAACTTATAAATAAATAAAATATAAATATGTTTATTCAGGTAAGGTATATACATACAAGTGAGGTTACATTAATGGATTGAATTATAGATAAAGCTAGTACATACAATGCCTAAAGCCACTATTACGCAATGCGTTTCGGGCAGGAAGAACATTAATATCTAGAACTTAATACTAATTGAGCATAAAGAATAAAATGTGTTAAGAACAAATACAAATAAAGATGAGAAAAAGGGGGAACATGACTGAAAAAGCAGCACAAATACAAAATGTTGACAAACAGCATTGATTAAAAAAAAAAGGTAGGTAGGTTACAGGGAATTTATTAGGTAGTGTTTAGTTTTAATCTTAAACTGGTTGAGAGAGGTACAGTCTTTAACATGGTTGGGGAGGTCATTCCACATTCTGGGTCGCTTGATTTGTAGAGCATTTCTAGTTTGATTAAGCCGTACTCTTGGAATATCAAAACTGTATTTATTTCTGGTGTGGTGCTCATGGGTTCTGTTACAACCAGCAATGAAGCTTTTGAGTTCAGGATTGGCATTACAGTTCAGCGTTTTATATATGTATGATACACATGAGAGAATGTGCAGTGACTTAATATCTAACATATTCAGAGATTTGAGTAGGGGTACCGAGTGATGTCTAGGGCCAGAGTTGGATATTGTTCTAATAGCAGCTTTGTGTTGAGTAAGTAGAGGACGTAAATGATTTTGGGTAGTAGAACCCCAAGCACAAATACCATAGTTGAGATATGGATAGATGAGGGAGTAATAGAGAGTCACCAGGGCAGGTCGGGGTACATAATATCTGATCTTAGAGAGAATGCCAACAGTTTTTGAAACTTTTTTTGATATATTTAGAATGTGTCCCTGGAAATTCAGCTTGTGGTCAATGAGAACGCCAAGGAACTTACCATCTAATTTGTTACAAATTTGGGTATTGTTAATTTTGAGATTTATTTGATTAGAGGATTTATTGCCAAACAGAATATAGAAAGTTTTGTCAATGTTAAGGGTGAGTTTGTTGGCAGTTAGCCAAAGATGGACTTTATTTAGCTCAGTATTTACTGTGGCATTTAGAGCAAGGGGTCAGGACTGGAGTAAATGAAGGTTGTGTCGTCAGCAAAAAGAATTGGTTTGAGGTGTTGGGAGGCATTTGGAAGGTCATTAATGTAAATGAGAAAGAGGAGAGGGCCAAGTATGCTGCCCTGAGGAACACCGATGTTGATGGGTAGGGTGGGAGAAATTGAATTATTCACAGAAACATTCTGGAGCCTGGAGAACTTGTAGTCCCTATAGCTGTGAAGAACCCCAATATACATCTCTCATGGTGACTGACGTAGGGACAATTACAGATCGGCTGGGACAACCGAATTCCACGGTACTGTGCACAGTTCAAGAAGTAACGGCTTCCTGGTTGGCCAAGGCGTTGCTGTACGTTAACGACGGGAAAGCGACGGAGGCAGTTGTGTTGAGGAAGTGTGGTACAGGACTATCTATAAGACCAAGCAGTGATGTCTCTCAGCCAGAGACAACGGATGTCGGTCTACATATTTAATTTTTAGTGTAGGATGGTGTATAATTGTTTAGCTAGGATGTGTTTTTTTAATTTGATAAAGATGTTGCACACAGCTAGCTTACTTTAGCAGTGTTGCAAAAACTTTATTTTAGGGGAGAAGGGGAGATGTAACACCGTAAAGGTGTTTTGTTTAGTTTGTATTTAATATATTCACAGAGTACATGAGTCACAGACAAGTTTTGAGAGGTATCAGGTTGGCGGCCCCTAGGAATTAAGAACTCACACCTCTAAGCATTAATGACCTCAAGTCGACCTGAGGTCAGCTCTTACAAATTTCACCTTGCTTCTGCTAATCTGACAATTGAAGCCGGGTAGGTCCATCAAACAAGCCGACGTTAAAGGAGTGGCTTGGTAGAGGGCTATCTACTTGGGGGGCGGAGTTAGCTAGTTGGTCCCCCAAATAAATACTCGGGGAGCTGTAGATTCGAGAGGAATAAGCAATAGGGCAATGTCATGTTCACAGAAAATGGTACCATCCGTTTTCTATGTGCGGCGGCTGGACGCCACTCGAGGAGGTAAACAATAGCGCACAGGACGCCTGCCAAGCTTGGGAGCTACTCTATCATGTAATCAGTTTAAGTATTAAAGTCAGTAACCAGGAATGACTTTACATCAACCTTACTACCAAGACTATCTCAGCTATACACAGACACCACACTGGCGACGAGGATGAACTGGGAACGCAGGTATTTTGTTCAACAAAACACAAGGAAGGAGCATGCTGTCTCGCCCAGAGGAGGAAGGAGAAGCTGTCTGTGAGCACCATACCCGATGCTGTATGTAACCCCATGCTGTGTGCTGACTGTTGCTGTGTGCTGATCGTTGCTGTGTGCTGGCCGTTGCTGTGTGCTGGCCAATGCTGTGTGCTACCCAAGCTGTGCTGAGTGTTGCTGTGAGAGGAATCTGCCGACGCTGTGTACGAAACGACGCTTTGATGCAGTGTACAAAACCCGATGTTTTGGTTACGAAACGACGCTTCGTGCTACAAATTCTTCACGCTGTGTGCCAACTGCTGCCTACTGCTGCCAACTGCTGTGCCAACTGCTGTACCAACTGCTGACAACTGCTGTACCAACTGCTAACAACTGCTGTGTTGCTGTGAGTAGGAACAACACATGTACACAAGGGCTAGGTAAGAAGTCAGTTGCTGCTGTGTTGTGCACTGTTGTGAACTTTTGCATTAAAATGCTTGTGTGCTTTGCAAAATTAAAGTAATTACAGTGAATTCTTAAATAACATATACAGTGCAGTAAGTGTTATATATTCTGAGGAACATTTAAGTGATAAATTTACATTTATTCAGTAAAAATGGCAAATATACCTCAGTTTCCTGCATTTGATCCTGACTGTGACCAGACAAACCTGTCACAGAGGTGGGTCAAATGGCTTAAAAGGTTTGAAAATTTGTTGATAGTTTCTGATATCAAAAGTGCTGAAAGAAAGCGTGCCTTTCTACTTCACTATGCAGGTGATAGAGTTTGTGACATCTTTGATACCCTGAAAGATACTGGTGGTGCCAAAGATTATGACACTGCCAAGGCCAAATTAACTGACCATTTCAAACCAAGGCAAAATACTGCTATGGAAATTATGCATTTCAGGAGAGCAAAACAACTCTCTAATGAAACTGTTGATCAATACCATACACGTCTGCAGGGTTTAGCAACCCACTGTGAGTTTGCTGATGTTGACAAAGAAATCAAACAGCAAATAATTGAAACATGCACATCTACACGTCTTCGTCGAAGAGCTCTAGAACTTGTTGATGATGAAAGTTCTCTTACCAAGATACTGGATATGGCTCGTCGAATGGAAGATGCTGCACGTGATGCTCGTGTCATGGAGTGCAGTGCCAACAACGGTTCTGCCACTGTTACTAACAGTCATGAAGTATGTAAGGTTCAGGGAGGACACCATGATCATAGAAGATATCATGCCAAACCTAACATTAAATTGAGCCGAGAACCACATCACAACTGGAGTCATGGAACAAGACTCAAGCAGTCACAACGACTCACATCAGAGGTTGTCAACAATAAATGTGCACTTGTGGAGGAGACTACCCACACCCAGATAATGTTTGTCCTGCACAAGGTAAGAAGTGCTATGAGTGTAGAAACTAGGTCATTTTGGTGCTATATGTCGTTCCGCACTAAAGAACCCAACAATCATAATAAACGCAATGTACGAGGATCAAGTCATAGGAGTCGAGGTGGCAAACACAATATTGCACCTCAAATCAAGAATGTTAATAATATACAAGACACATTTCATTACAACCAGTCTCAGATGACAGTGAATGTGATTATATTTATGGAGTACAATCAATCACAAAATGGAATGATCTTCCAAACAACCCAGAGACTATAGT
>WNGS01108377.1:2500-15034 GCA_020271785.1 Procambarus virginalis | reverse complement strand
TGAAACAATCGGGATGATAGTGGACCGAGTGTATCGAGACCCGCCTGTACTCCCCTTGACATGCCAGAAAAGATCCGAGGAACTACTCCAAGCTTGTACTAAGGAGGCACCCTTCTTGAGCCCGGATGGGCACATGTATAAGCAAGTAGATGGGGTCGCTATGGGTTCTCCCCTAGGCGTCCTGTTTGCAAACTTCTACTGGGTACTATTGAGGAAAAGTCTTAGTCGACTGAACTTGAACCGGCCAATACTGCAGGTATGTTGACGACATTTTTACACAGGTACCTTGTCAGACATCTGCAGGAGCTGAAAGAAGCGTTTGAGCAGAATTCTGTGTTACGTTTCACTTACGAGATGGAGAAGGATGGGAAGCTGCCCTTTCTAGATGTAACAGTCATGGAAAGGAGCGGAGGTTTCCACACTGCAGTCTACACTAAGGAAACAAACATAGGAATGTGCCTAAATGCCAACAGTGACTGCCCAGATAGGTACAAGAGGAGTGTTGTTAACGCTTATGTCGACCGTGCTCTCAGCCACAGCTCAGAATGGAAGCAAGTCGACGAAGAACTCTGTAGAGTAAGGCAGGTCCTAGTCAACAACGGCTTCTCCAATGGTTTCATTGAAGACATCATAAGAAGGAAAGTGAAACGCCATGCAACCTCTGAAGATACAACTAACACAACACCTATACCCCCTATTAGACTATTTTACAGGAACTTCTTCTCCACAGCTCATAAAACGGAGGAAAGGGTCCTGAAAGATATTGTTAATAGAAACGTTATCCCTACAGACAAAAATCAGAAGATACAATTGACGATTTACTATAAAACCAAGAAAACTGCCAACCTACTCATGAGAAACTCTCCAGACACAAAGCAGAACGCTTTGAAAGAGACCAATGTCGTCTATGCCTTCAAATGCCCACTTGGGGACTGTAAGCCCCAAAGAACTCAATATATAGGCAAGACAACAACATCTCTTTCCAGGCGATTAACGATGCATAAGCAACAGGGCTCTATCAAGGAACATATAATCTCTTCCCACAACCAAACCATCACCAGAGAAATCTTAACAAACAACACAGAAATCATTGATAGATACAGCGACAACAGGCGGCTTGACATCTGCGAGGCACTACACATCAAGAAGTCAACACCAGCAATCAACAGCCAATTAACGCACAACTATATTCTACCCACTTCAAGACTCCGCTCCAATATAGAAACATCAAGAAATACGGGCCAATAGGCCTTCTGCAGTTACAGATCTATTCTTCCCTTTAGCTTATACCCATTGTTTCGTGTTCTGTGTTTGTTCTCACCTCACCCCAAACCATTGTAACATGTCACCTCACCCAAATGCAGGTATAAAAAAGAAAAGCTGTTTAAACTCTGTTCAGTTATAGTTGTTCTGTGTGTGTGTAACTAAAGTCTTTGAAAATGTAATAAGTTTTACGAAACGCGCTCAAGTGTCGCGTCAGACTAAGAAATAAAGAATGAATTTTGGAGAATTGATTTTTCATTTACCGTCATCAGTAAAAACAAACATAAGGAAAATTGAGAAAATTCGTGTTAGAATTATTAATCTTACTTTTTCGGTCATATTTAATAACATATGTCTACAGGAAAGACTGCTACCAAAATATACTAATATTAAAACGCACGACCCAGCAGCAAGGAATCAAGCCTTCACGATAAAATATCGCCAAGATCTGATTCGTAATCAGATACACAAGGCAGAAAATGATATCAAAGACAATAAAACGCAACTACTTCAGGCCACAAACGAATGGAGAAACAGCAACATCGACGAAAGTCTCCGCACCCGCATCGAACAACACCTCGACATCCTCACAGACCGACATCACCTCAGCACGGAAACAAGGATTATCAAGAAGCTAACAACACTATATGGAGGACCCATGGCAATTCCACGACCAAGAGACGGCTTCCTGAACCTTGCAGGTATCAACCTCACTGAGGACCAAGTCACTCTCCTAAATCTGGGTATAAACTGTCACGTTATGTCCAGACCAAGTGCGTTGGCCCGGAAAGTGGAGTTGGAGATCCTGTTGGACGACATATTTGACCTCGAAGCACAAAAGAAGGTCACCACCAAAGACACCTTACAAGCTGAACTTATTGCAGAAGGAGGAAAGAATCGAGGCAACTACAGAAGTACCATACTGACCCCCGAGCTCAAAGCGGCAGCCAAGAGCCTTCGTGAGAACAAGGAGATAGTTGTCAGGAGAGGCGACAAGTCGCCAATATACGTCATCCTTAAGAAAGACGAATATCTGGCGAAAATGAACCACATACTCTCTGACCAAACTAAATTCCAAAGGGTAACGAAGGACACTACAGCCGAATTGAAAACAAAGGTCAACAAGTTGATTGAAACTGTGAATGCCAAGAAATCCGGACTCCACCTGCCAAAGATTATTGGAGAATATAAACCTGGATATGCGTATGGAAACGTCAAGACGCATAAGCCTGGAAACCCACTTCGGCCAATTATCAGCCAGATACCCACACCCACGTACAGACTGGCGAAACGACTCAACGGCTTACTGACTCCTTATGTCCCGTGCAACTTCAGCCTGAAATCCCCGAAGGAATTTGTTGACTTACTGCGGGGAACACGGGCTACAGGGATAAGAGCATCGTTGGACGTAGAATCACTGTTCACCAACGTACCTGTGGATGAAACAATCGGGATGATAGTGGACCGAGTGTATCGAGACCCGGCCTGTACTCCCCTTGACATGCCAGAAAATATCCTGAGGAAACTACTCCAAGCTTGTACTAAGGAGGCACCCTTCTTGAGCCCGGATGGGCACATGTATAAGCAAGTAGATGGGGTCGCTATGGGTTCTCCCCTAGGCGTCCTGTTTGCAAACTTCTACATGGGTACTATTGAGGAAAAAGTCTTAGTCGACTTGAACTTGAAACCGGCCATATACTGCAGGTATGTTGACGACATTTTTACACAGGTACCTGATGTCAGACATCTGCAGGAGCTGAAAGAAGCGTTTGAGCAGAATTCTGTGTTACGTTTCACTTACGAGATGGAGAAGGATGGGAAGCTGCCCTTTCTAGATGTAACAGTCATGGAAAGGAGCGGAGGTTTCCACACTGCAGTCTACACTAAGGAAACAAACATAGGAATGTGCCTAAATGCCAACAGTGACTGCCCAGATAGGTACAAGAGGAGTGTTGTTAACGCTTATGTCGACCGTGCTCTCAGCCACAGCTCAGAATGGAAGCAAGTCGACGAAGAACTCTGTAGAGTAAGGCAGGTCCTAGTCAACAACGGCTTCTCCAATGGTTTCATTGAAGACATCATAAGAAGGAAAGTGAAACGCCATGCAACCTCTGAAGATACAACTAACACAACACCTATACCCCCTATTAGACTATTTTACAGGAACTTCTTCTCCACAGCTCATAAAACGGAGGAAAGGGTCCTGAAAGATATTGTTAATAGAAACGTTATCCCTACAGACAAAAATCAGAAGATACAATTGACGATTTACTATAAAACCAAGAAAACTGCCAACCTACTCATGAGAAACTCTCCAGACACAAAGCAGAACGCTTTGAAAGAGACCAATGTCGTCTATGCCTTCAAATGCCCACTTGGGGACTGTAAGCCCCAAAGAACTCAATATATAGGCAAGACAACAACATCTCTTTCCAGGCGATTAACGATGCATAAGCAACAGGGCTCTATCAAGGAACATATAATCTCTTCCCACAACCAAACCATCACCAGAGAAATCTTAACAAACAACACAGAAATCATTGATAGATACAGCGACAACAGGCGGCTTGACATCTGCGAGGCACTACACATCAAGAAGTCAACACCAGCAATCAACAGCCAATTAACGCACAACTATATTCTACCCACTTCAAGACTCCGCTCCAATATAGAAACATCAAGAAATACGGGCCAATAGGCCTTCTGCAGTTACAGATCTATTCTTCCCTTTAGCTTATACCCATTGTTTCGTGTTCTGTGTTTGTTCTCACCTCACCCCAAACCATTGTAACATGTCACCTCACCCAAATGCAGGTATAAAAAAGAAAAGCTGTTTAAACTCTGTTCAGTTATAGTTGTTCTGTGTGTGTGTAACTAAAGTCTTTGAAAATGTAATAAGTTTTACGAAACGCGCTCAAGTGTCGCGTCAGACTAAGAAATAAAGAATGAATTTTGGAGAATTGATTTTTCATTTACCGTCATCAGTAAAAACAAACATAAGGAAAATTGAGAAAATTCGTGTTAGAATTATTAATCTTACTTTTTCGGTCATATTTAATAACATATGTCTACAGGAAAGACTGCTACCAAAATATACTAATATTAAAACGCACGACCCAGCAGCAAGGAATCAAGCCTTCACGATAAAATATCGCCAAGATCTGATTCGTAATCAGATACACAAGGCAGAAAATGATATCAAAGACAATAAAACGCAACTACTTCAGGCCACAAACGAATGGAGAAACAGCAACATCGACGAAAGTCTCCGCACCCGCATCGAACAACACCTCGACATCCTCACAGACCGACATCACCTCAGCACGGAAACAAGGATTATCAAGAAGCTAACAACACTATATGGAGGACCCATGGCAATTCCACGACCAAGAGACGGCTTCCTGAACCTTGCAGGTATCAACCTCACTGAGGACCAAGTCACTCTCCTAAATCTGGGTATAAACTGTCACGTTATGTCCAGACCAAGTGCGTTGGCCCGGAAAGTGGAGTTGGAGATCCTGTTGGACGACATATTTGACCTCGAAGCACAAAAGAAGGTCACCACCAAAGACACCTTACAAGCTGAACTTATTGCAGAAGGAGGAAAGAATCGAGGCAACTACAGAAGTACCATACTGACCCCCGAGCTCAAAGCGGCAGCCAAGAGCCTTCGTGAGAACAAGGAGATAGTTGTCAGGAGAGGCGACAAGTCGCCAATATACGTCATCCTTAAGAAAGACGAATATCTGGCGAAAATGAACCACATACTCTCTGACCAAACTAAATTCCAAAGGGTAACGAAGGACACTACAGCCGAATTGAAAACAAAGGTCAACAAGTTGATTGAAACTGTGAATGCCAAGAAATCCGGACTCCACCTGCCAAAGATTATTGGAGAATATAAACCTGGATATGCGTATGGAAACGTCAAGACGCATAAGCCTGGAAACCCACTTCGGCCAATTATCAGCCAGATACCCACACCCACGTACAGACTGGCGAAACGACTCAACGGCTTACTGACTCCTTATGTCCCGTGCAACTTCAGCCTGAAATCCCCGAAGGAATTTGTTGACTTACTGCGGGGAACACGGGCTACAGGGATAAGAGCATCGTTGGACGTAGAATCACTGTTCACCAACGTACCTGTGGATGAAACAATCGGGATGATAGTGGACCGAGTGTATCGAGACCCGGCCTGTACTCCCCTTGACATGCCAGAAAATATCCTGAGGAAACTACTCCAAGCTTGTACTAAGGAGGCACCCTTCTTGAGCCCGGATGGGCACATGTATAAGCAAGTAGATGGGGTCGCTATGGGTTCTCCCCTAGGCGTCCTGTTTGCAAACTTCTACATGGGTACTATTGAGGAAAAAGTCTTAGTCGACTTGAACTTGAAACCGGCCATATACTGCAGGTATGTTGACGACATTTTTACACAGGTACCTGATGTCAGACATCTGCAGGAGCTGAAAGAAGCGTTTGAGCAGAATTCTGTGTTACGTTTCACTTACGAGATGGAGAAGGATGGGAAGCTGCCCTTTCTAGATGTAACAGTCATGGAAAGGAGCGGAGGTTTCCACACTGCAGTCTACACTAAGGAAACAAACATAGGAATGTGCCTAAATGCCAACAGTGACTGCCCAGATAGGTACAAGAGGAGTGTTGTTAACGCTTATGTCGACCGTGCTCTCAGCCACAGCTCAGAATGGAAGCAAGTCGACGAAGAACTCTGTAGAGTAAGGCAGGTCCTAGTCAACAACGGCTTCTCCAATGGTTTCATTGAAGACATCATAAGAAGGAAAGTGAAACGCCATGCAACCTCTGAAGATACAACTAACACAACACCTATACCCCCTATTAGACTATTTTACAGGAACTTCTTCTCCACAGCTCATAAAACGGAGGAAAGGGTCCTGAAAGATATTGTTAATAGAAACGTTATCCCTACAGACAAAAATCAGAAGATACAATTGACGATTTACTATAAAACCAAGAAAACTGCCAACCTACTCATGAGAAACTCTCCAGACACAAAGCAGAACGCTTTGAAAGAGACCAATGTCGTCTATGCCTTCAAATGCCCACTTGGGGACTGTAAGCCCCAAAGAACTCAATATATAGGCAAGACAACAACATCTCTTTCCAGGCGATTAACGATGCATAAGCAACAGGGCTCTATCAAGGAACATATAATCTCTTCCCACAACCAAACCATCACCAGAGAAATCTTAACAAACAACACAGAAATCATTGATAGATACAGCGACAACAGGCGGCTTGACATCTGCGAGGCACTACACATCAAGAAGTCAACACCAGCAATCAACAGCCAATTAACGCACAACTATATTCTACCCACTTCAAGACTCCGCTCCAATATAGAAACATCAAGAAATACGGGCCAATAGGCCTTCTGCAGTTACAGATCTATTCTTCCCTTAGCTTATACCCATTGTTTCGTGTTCTGTGTTTGTTCTCACCTCACCCCAAACCATTGTAACATGTCACCTCACCCAAATGCAGGTATAAAAAAGAAAAGCTGTTTAAACTCTGTTCAGTTATAGTTGTTCTGTGTGTGTGTAACTAAAGTCTTTGAAAATGTAATAAGTTTTACGAAACGCGCTCAAGTGTCGCGTCAGACTAAGAAATAAAGAATGAATTTTGGAGAATTGATTTTTCATTTACCGTCATCAGTAAAAACAAACATAAGGAAAATTGAGAAAATTCGTGTTAGAATTATTAATCTTACTTTTTCGGTCATATTTAATAACATATGTCTACAGGAAAGACTGCTACCAAAATATACTAATATATATATATATATTATATATATATATATATATATATATATTATATATATATATATATATATATATATATATATGCGAACAAGCCTGAATGGTCCCCAGGACTATATGCAACTGAAAACTCACACCCCAGAAGTGACTCGAACCCATACTGCCAGGACCAACGCAACTGGTATTTACAGGACGCCTTAATCCACATGACCATCACGACCAGACATAAGGAAGTGATAGCCGAAGCTATTTGAACCACTTCCCCGCCGGCACTTGGATGGTAATCTTGGGCATACCATTTTATCAAATCATGGTCATGATGGTCAAGTGGATTAAGGCATCCTGTAAATACCAGTTGCGTTGCTCCTGGCAGTATGGGTTCAAGTCACTTTGGAGTGTGAGTTTTCAGTTGCATATAGTCCTGGGGACCATTCAGGCTTGTTTGCATTTGTTCCTCACGTGTGCCCCAAAGAATGAGGTGATGAGTAGAACCCTGTTCCCCGAGGGTTACGAGAGTACCAGTGTGGGGGGGGGGTGGCTGTTGTGACCACTGTGGGAGGCCCAGTGAGGATGCCCTGCACAAGGTGACTTTGGATTCTGATTATGGCTGCCAGACCCTAGTAGTAGGGGTCTGCACATCAATGCCCAAGATGGAGGCGCAAGTCATCCTTGGAAATGACGCATGTGGAGGATGTGTCCTCCCTAAACTCGTGAAGGGCGAGGAGTGCTTGGAGCACTATAAAGAGAAAGGCGGATTATTGGACGCCTGTGGGAACGAGTAAGAAATCGCCGAGGTGGCGTTCCCTGTATGTGCTGTGATCCCAAGGCGGTGCAATGATCACGGAGTGAGTGGATCTGATGGGGCTGAAGAGGAGACGTCTGACAGCCTGGGAGTCGATCACCTCTTCGTGGAACCCGGAGAGCAGGGGTTGGGCGAAGGCAACCCGGATAGTGAGCTACAGGTGACCCTCGCCAGTTCTCTTGGGGTGGACCGTGCTTGTCTGGAGGAGTTACAGCAGGTGGAGTTCCCAGAATTGATTCGGGAGGCCAAAGGAGGACGTGTTGGTCCAGAGAAGGCCACTCATTTTTATCTACAGGATGGAATGCTGATGAGACAATGGAGGCCGGAGAAGATTCACTAGGTATGAGGCACCAGGTAGTGTTACCGGCCCAGTGCAGAGCGGCAATGCTGGATCTATCGCACTCTGTGGACTCTGCAGGTCACCTGGGAGTGACCAAGACTTCACGCAAGATCAGGGACCATTTCTACTGGCTGGGTATGGACGCCGATGTGAGGCGTCACTGTAAGACTTGCTTACCTTGCCAGAGGGCAGAGAAGAGCCAACCCGCGATACGAAAGGCCCCGTTGGTCCCTGTTCCTGCATTTGAGCGTCTGCTTGTCGACGGGGTAGGACCGTTGCCGCGGACGAAAAAAGGAAATACCTACTTGATGACCATCATGTGTGTGGCGACAAGATTTCCGGAAGCTGTCCCGATGCAGCGTTTGACGTCGAAAGGTGTAGCCGGGCAGTTGCAGAGATTTTTCTCTTGGGTGGGAATGCCCAGGGAAATCCAGATGGACTGTGGGAGTGTATTCCAGTCCAAATGGTTCAGACAGACCGTGATGAATTGGGGAGTGACTCAGATTCGGTCGTCGCCCTGCCGACCGCAGTCACAAGGGGCGATCGAAAGGTTTCACTCCACACTGAAAACCAATCTAAGAGTGTTCTGTGCAGAACAAGGAGTCGAGTGGGATTAGGCAGTGTACCCTGCGTTGTTTGCTATACGAAACGCTGTGGTAGAGTCATTGGGTTTCTCACCATTCCAGCTGGTATATGGACATGAAGTACAGAGTCCTCTGTCCATGCTGAGGGAGCAATGGGCACCAGGAGTGACCGTGGGAACGGTCAACGAGTATGTTCAGAAGTTTAAGGAGAGTCTCGCTTTGGCGAAGGAATTAGCAGGAAAACATTTGAAGGAGGCGCAGCAAAAAATATCAGAGTGGTATGACAAGAGAGCTACGCCAAGAGAGTTCCAGGTTGGGTCCCAGGTTATGGTGTTGCTGCCAGGGAAGAGCTGTGTGACACGATTTGAGGGACCGTATAAGGTGCTAAGATGATTGGGTCCAGTAAGCTATGAAGTCAGCAAGCTGCACAGACCCCGCAAGACACAGGTGTGTCATATTGACCGTCTGAAGCCTTTCTTCCCTGAGGAAGGAGGAGCCGCTGTGCAGGACGGAATGATGATTCGAGATCCCCAGCAGAAAATAGTCTTGTGCATGCAGGTGGATCAGGAAATTCCTGCAGAAGAAGGAAAATGGTACAGGGCGGACGGCACCCATCTCTCCAATGCGGAGAGTTTGGAGAATATCGAAGTCAAGATTCAACACCTGGAAGGAGGACAGAGAGCGGACCTGACGGACCTGTTGAGAGAGAATGCATCTCTTTTTACTGACGTGCCCCGACGCCACAAGAATGTAACGCACGAGGTAGAGGTGAGGGATGCCAGGCCCATCAAACAGAGTGCTTATAGGGTCAGCCCTGAAAAGCGGGAATTGATGAGGAAAGAGGTAGAGTACCTTCTTGAAAACGACCTTGCCGAGCTTAGCAACAGTGAGTGGAGTTCCTCGTGTTTACTAGTCTAGAAAAGCGACGGTACATACCACTTTTGTACGGACTACAGGAAGGTGAACTCCATCACTGTGGCAGATTCCCACCCATGCCCAGGGTGAGTGATTGCATCGACCAGGTGGGTAGTGCCAGATATGTGTCCAAGGTCGACCTTCTCAAGGGGTACTACCAGATTTCGTTAACTCCTGAGGCTAGGAAAATATCAGCTTTTGTGACGTCGGATGGACTATATCAGTATAAAGTGTTGCCCTTCGGGATGAAGAACAGCGGGAGTTGTTTCCAACGCATGATGAACGAGTTGCTGAGGGGAGTCGAAGGCTGCATGGCATACATCGATGATATAGTAGTGTACTCCGACGATTGGGAGACATACCTAGAGAGACTCAGGGAGCTGTTCAGGAGACTGGAAGATGCTAACCTGACCGTGAACCTAGCCAAGAGTGAGTTTGGGAAGGCCCATTTAGAGTACCTAGGCTTCGTCATCGGGCAAGGAGAGGTAACCCCTGTGGACCACAAAGTTTCAGCTATTAGGGAGTACCCAGTACACAGGACACGTAAGGAATTGTTGAGGTATCTTGGGATGATCGGATACTATCGTGGTTTCTGCAAGAACTTTTCCACGGTAGTGAATCCCCTGACCGAATTATTCTCTATGTATACACGATGGAAGTGGGGAGAGGCCTGTCAGGAGTCTTGAAAAGACGAAGAACCTGTTGACGGAGGCCCCAGTGATGATATCCCCAGATTTTACAGCCAGGTTCATTCTGCACGTAGATGCCAGTGATGTAGGGATAGGAGCCATGTTGGCCCAGGAAAGGAGCGAGGTACATAGGCCTGTCGCATTTTACTCCAAAAAATTCGTGAAGTACCAGCGTGCCTATAGTACCGTTGAGAAGGAGGCTTTGACTTTAGTAATGGCCCTAAAGCACTTCGACGTGTACGTGGGAGGAGGGGTGAGACCTGTTCTCATGTTTACAGATCACAACCCTCTGACCTTTTTGTACAAGATGAGAAGCTCCAACCAGAGGCTGACGAGGTGGGCATTACTACTGCAGGAATACTGGTTGGAAATCAAGCACATCAGAGGGAAGGACAACGTGGTAGCGGATGCCCTGTCCCGAGTACACTAAATCGATATGACTCTTATTTTAAGGGGAGGAGCATGTGACGGTGTTCTCCCCCTTATATTTCTCCCACGCTAGCTGTAAGAGTTATATCGACTTTACCCGAACGTTCTCTACGTTCCGGGTAACAATTTGACATATGTGGGAGCATGAAGTGTTCTCGCGTTGGCGAAAAATTCGCAAAAGAAGTGTTTTGCCCAGTGGTTCAGGCCCTTTTGGACGCCAAGATGGCGCCGGCCCCTAAGTTCTTCCGCCAAAACGTTATGACGTCAGTGGCATCAGATTGGTCAAGAACGATGACGTAGTACAGGGAGCCAATGATGAAACGCCCCTGGCAAGTATGCCGTCACGAGAGCAAGGGGGTCCAGACGGCGCGTCCAGTGGCGCCAAGGAGTTTGACACGACGAGTTTGATAAGTTTGGTGACGACGTAGCGGCTGGGCCAATCCACCGTGAGGCAGGAGAAGAACGAAACTAGCTGGGAATGAGAACGACTGCAGGCGAGAGAAAGGACTGCAGATGTAGTTGTGAGGAGAAGTCGACCAGAATCGGCCAGGAGACCGATTCCAACCCTTCAAGAGGTTGTGGAGGAGCATGGGCCTGCAGTGAGGAGTAACACGGAGAAGACACGTTTTTTGGGGTGTTGATTGGGTTCCTGGAGAGAGCATCAGTGTGTGTGGGGGGGGGGGCGTTCCCTACAACGAGTTGAGAGCCAGGACCAGAGCTTCAATTCAACTCTCATCAAAGGACGAGTCCACATCTTTGATGGTGGAAGTAGGTAATTCAGTTTTCCCTCCCCATTCCCCTTCAGTCAGCTATTTAGCCAAAGTATCTTGTATGTCATGAGCAGGGCTCACCAATGTCTATGTCATAGTAAAGCACAGTTGTCAAGAGAGATGCTGTAGAGAGCTCTCCCGAGATATATGTGTGGTGTGCGCGTGCACCTGTGATTTATCGAAGAGATTGCTGTGTCGAGGACATTTATATTCATGTGACATTTATATTATAAGTTTGTGTCAGAGAATATATATATATATAAATGTACCATTTATTAGTATAAGGCTGTGTGCCCTGTATTACCACGTTATTATTAATATTGATGAAGTGATCTATATATATGCTGGAGTATTGAATAATATATTCATGTGTACAGTGATTTACTGTGTTTATTGCCATTCAAGTGACTTACTGTGTTTAATGCCAGTACAGTGACTTACTGTGTTTATTGTCATTATAGTGATCTACTGTGTTTATGGCCAGTATAGCAATCTACTGTGTTTAATGCCAGTGCAATGGTTTATCGTGGTTATTGCCATTGAAGTGATTTACTGTGTTTATTGGCAGTATAGTGATTAACCGTGAATGTGAAGAAATAGGCGCTCCACGCCAGAGCAACAAGTACAGTGAGATATAGTGAGGGGGCGTGGCCTCTCGTGCGTTGCCAAACGCTCGATAATACTGAATTTGGACCGTGAGAATGACAGGAGGGGGAGTGTTGCCATCTTGATGTGTTCCAGATTTATAAAGAGGGAGTGATTTTGCTGTTCATGTACTTCGTTGCTGAGATAGAGTTATAATACTTTAATATTTTAAGTAAAATACAAAACCACCTTCGTGTTTGTATTATCCCTCCATTACTTGTTGCTATTTGAGTCCATTTGAAAAAAGAGAGTGATTGAAACATATACCTGCCTGTTACCAGATTTGATTAATGTGC